>VMBQ01002749.1:5867-66195 GCA_007657795.1 Dreissena rostriformis
ACCCTATAGTACCTCACCAGTCAACAAGCGTATGTACCCTATAGTACCTCACCAGTCAACAAGCGTATGTACCCTAAAGTACCTCTCCAGTCAACAAGCGTATGTACCCTATAGTACCTCACCAGTCAACAAGCGTATGTACCCTATAGTTCCTCTCCAGTCATGTACCCTTCTCCAAATAGTGTATTCAATTTGCATCAAATGCTTAGATATTTTATCCATATTTTATGCGCAATTTATACTTTGAATCAAAATGTATTTCTTTTGTTTGTTTCCTGATTTATTTTACAAAAGTGTATACATTTACATACATAGATTATTTCACACCAGTTTGATCCAACTTTTCCAGGCTAGCTGACCTGGCGACATTTGTCCGGTATATCCGCACCAAGTATGGTATCCCAGACTCGACACCGTGGATCTGTTTTGGTGGGAGCTATCCGGGAGCTCTGTCAGCTTGGTTCAGACTCAAGGTTTGTCTTTTAAAGTCCAGTCCAGAAAGACTTAACAAAATTAATATTGGCACACATGTACATAACAAAAGCACAAACATGAACAAAACTTGGGTCACCACCTTGGAACGGTCAATGAAGAAGAACTCTGGGTTTAAACCGGTTTTAAGCTCCACACTTTGTCCAGAATTATACATTTTACAATTAAGTGTAAATTTTTTTTACCTTATATCATCACAACTCAAATTAAATAGCAATAAAAGAGAATACATTTTAGTTTATTTACTGTTTAACTACTTAATGGTTATATACAGACTGAAGAACCAGAACCAGAAGTTCTGAGTCATGATGAAATGAAACTAAAACAAATATCCCCCTCAAGAACATCTCGTCTTTATAAACAAATGCTCAAATCTCAACTATAAAAATGTTCACATATTCTTGTTCAAATTCAGGATTTAGTAAGATTAAAAGCTCAAAACAAAATCTGCAAAGAAAAAGTTGATAACAATGGTCAACCTCATCTAAAAAATTTAAAAATAATCAGAATATTCACTTAAGCATGTTCGCGATACAAGGCCGTATGCTTGTGATCTTGGGCTTATTGTTGATTACTTAAACAAAAATCAAGTTTACTGTGAAATGATTTCAAATAATTGAAATTATTTGCAGTACCCACATCTGGTGTCGGGCGCAGTGGCAAGCTCGGCTCCTGTACGCGCCATCACAAACTTCGAGGGATATAACGATGTGGTTGCTGCAAGTCTGTCCAGTGAACTTGTGGGGGGCTCTGAGGGGGTAAGTGTACAGATATGAACTGTTATAAATGCTCTTTACGTAAGGGGTAAGTTTTTAGATATGGAATATTATGAATGTTCTGTGACGGGTAATTTGATTAAAATTAATTGTTATAAATGTTCTATATGTAAGGGGGTACATTAAAAGATATGAAATGTTATAAATGTTCTATATGTAAGGGGGTACATTAAAAGATATGAAATGTTATAAATGTTCTATATGTAAGGGAGTACATTTATAGATATGAAATGTTATGAATGTTCTGTTCTATATGTAAGGGGGTACATTTATAGATATGAAATGTTATGAATGTTCTCTATGTAAAGGGGTACATTTATAGATATAAAATGTTATGAATGTTCTATATGTAAGGGGGTACATTTATAGATATGAAATGTTATGAATGTTCTATATGTAAGGGGGTACATTTATAGATTTTCTAAATGTTTTATATGTAAGACAGTAAGTCATAGATTCGAAATTATATAAATGTTCTTTGTGCAAGACGATATGTTTATTCATATTAGCTGCTATTAAGTTTACACATTTCAAATGTTATATATGTTCTATATGTAAGTGGTTAAGTATGTATAACCTGCTATTAATGTTCTGTATGTTAGTGGTAAGTTTATCGATATGAAATGATATGATTGTTCTGTTATGTAAGGGGGTAAGTTTAAAGATAGTGCATAAATCAGTTTTATGGGAATCATTTGTCCAACATTGATTTTTTTACTGTTGGACAAGAAAAATAAAATCCTGTCCGCATTTCAATGGTCAAGCATAATGTGAACAAAGTTTCACTTTGTAAACATAGTAGCCTCTTATTTAATTCTTTAATAGTTTATGCCCCCTTTAAAAAGGGGGTATATTGATTTTNAAAAAATTAAATAAAAATGAAACACTGTCAAACCATCCCAACAAAAAAAAAAGTATGTTTTTCTTTTTTTCTTTTTTGAAAGATAATGTAATAAATTACCACACCCCCTCAATTTTGATTAAATTGCCATAACTTCTTTATTTATGATCAGATTTGATTCATACTTTGACAAATAGATGAGCATTCTGCACCCGCTAGGCGGCGCTCTTGTTTCATAAGGCATCATCGGGGTAAATGTTCTGTTATTTTTGTAAAGATTTCTTCGCCACAAGTCATTTACATTTCTGTTGTCTGCTTTTCTTCCAGTGTTTACAGACAGTTCAAGCCGCATTTCGGCAGATTGATGATATGATCCTGTACACGCTATACGACCAATTGGCGGAGGACTTTCAGTCGTGTAACAAGATCTCAATGATGTAAGTATCATTGTATTTAGGCCTCGTTCCGGGACAACACTGCTTAAAGCATGTGCGTAAGGTGTCGTCCCAGATAAGGCTGTGCATTCCGCACAGGTTTATCAGGGACATCTCTTTCCGCCTACACTTGATTTCCTTTTTCCATAAAAGCGGAAAGTTTCATCCTTGATAAGCATGTGCAGTCTACAAAAGTTAATCTGGAGCGACACTTTATGCACATGCATTAAGCCCCATTTTCCTGTAGCGCAGCTCATTCATATTGCATTCTTGCAATAGAGCAGTTTGTCAACCTGAGAAGGTCGGTGTGGCGCAGTAAATATGGTGTCCACATGGTGCCAATAAGGACCCAGGTTCAATCCTCACTCTGAGAGCGTTCTCAAGATTTCCTCCAAAGACACTAAGCACTGGTTCCGCACAGGAAATGCTCTTCAGAGAATCTAAATAAGCCTTTGGCTTTCAATTCGATCAACCTCAATCAAATAGGTTTAAACTAACATAAAGAAGTACAATTGCCCAATGGCTTCTACTAGCTCAATTTTTTAAAGCCCAATTTGACTTGCTTTAATAATTTTTAACCAGGTTTTCCGAAGGAAAAAACTGGTTNTTTTTTGGTTTGAAGGTCAAAAATGGCCATAAATTGACTTTTTTCAACTGAAAACCTGGTTTTGTGACAATTTTGTCCCTTGTTATTTTATTTTATAGGTATTAATGTAGGAAAAGTAGTCAATTATAATTTGGATCAGCCAGATGGGTCAATTTGTAGCCGTTTGCTAATTTGGCGAATGGTAAAGTAAGTCCTGACAAATCTTGTAGTCCACTCTCCTCTTAAAGCAATATTTACTTTACTGGTCAGCAGCCTTTGATATTTATATATGAGCGACGTTCTGGGATAACAGGGCTTAATGCATGTGCGTAAAGTGTCGTCCTAGTCCGCCCAGGCTAATGAGGGAACGACACTTTCCGCTTCTTATGTATTTTTCAGTTATAGAAGTCTCTTCTGAGTAAAAAAAATTTTCGGGGAAAAAGTGTCGTCCTTGATTAGCCTGTGCCAACTGTACAACTTTGAGAACACTGCGCACATACATTTAGCCCCGTTTTCCCTATAGAGGCTTAAATATAATCACCTTTAAATAAAGCTCAAGCTTGCATCACAATTGAGAGGAACACAAACTGTTTTCAGGGAGGACACGGTCCAGTTTGTATCTAACCTGGCCGGCAACATCATGGGTGTGGTGCAATACAACAACGAGATACCAGGTCAGAACATCTCACATGTGTGCGACGTGATGACCTCCACGAGCAACCCCTACACCAACCTCGTGGCACTGAACAAGGTGAGGCAACTAGGGTTTCTTTTTTATTAATGTGTTAATGATCATTAAGTAAGGAGTTGTGTTTGAGATGATTTTTGGCAGAATGATGGCCATTTGTCTATTCATTCTCCAACCTAGTGAAACTGAAAAAGGTTTGACAATTATGGTCTGTTCGTTAAAAACCTAAAAATCTATTTAAACGTGATTGTCTCGAAGGCCTAAGACTTATTGAAACGCACTCGAGTCCGTTTCCTGGGTAACACCAGTACTTAATGTATTTGGGGAGACCTAAAGAACAGTCCAACAGTGGGGATGGAACCCTGGACCTTTTGGTTGCCAGGCGAACACCATATTCACAAAGCAATGGCGACCTATTAAACACTTAAAACTGTGCTATCTTTTTCCCGAATGAAAACATGCAATTAAACATTGTCAACAAAGCTGGGGTGAAAATGTAAGGAGTTATGTCATTGTTTTTATGTGATGATGTTATTATTTCTGTGAAATTCTGCAGGTAAAAGGTTTGTAATCTGAAACAAACTGTGAAAAAGCACATAATTAACTGAAAATGTGTAAGTTTGAATAGATAATTGAATTTTTTTACCATTTTAATTATGTATAAAATACACATTTTAACTGATAAACATACTTATTTCTCTAATCTTTTGTGAATATCAATCTGGTATTTACCTGAGCAACCAAATATGCTATATATACATGTAAACATTAGTGGGAGGGGCTTAGTTATGATTGAGGGGCTTTTATTGTTGAATATATGGTATTTTATAGTATACTTAATAGACTCTGGAATGCATTAGATTCGAGGAAAAAAAAATTGGGTAAAACCAAACTGACCCATTTTGTTTTAAATCACATACCATATCAGCTAAAATTATTTGATTGAAACTGCCAGTGGATAAGTTTGGATAAGCCTTGTTCTGAGATAACTGTGCTTAATGCATGTGCATAAATTGTCATCCCATATAAGCCTAGACTGGGTTTTCATTTTGAAGAGACTTTCTTGAAACAAAAAAGTCCATAAGAGAAGAAAGTATTGTCCATGATTAGCCTTTTCAGACTGCACTTGACACTTGACATACATGCATTAAACCCAGTTTTCCCAGAATGAGGTTAAGGTTTTTCAAAACACGTGGTGATCTGGATAACAATAGTTTGGCAATAAGAAGAAGAATTATTTTTCAGAAACCCTTTTTTTTATAGAAAATATAAAAAAAATGTGGAAAACTGTGTTGTTATAAAATAATTTTAGTTGCCATTTAGAGATTTGAGTTGGTATTGCAGTGATTTTTCTGTTTTTTTTGTGTTGTTTAAGGGCATATAGTATTACACAAGCAAAAAAGTATACTTTTTCACAATTTAAGAGCCTAAATTCACAAATGGTATCATGGATAAAACAATTGAAATCTTAATTAATGTCATCAATTGATTCATGGTTGCATGAGTGATTATATGACAGAATGTTTCATTTATTTAAGCAGTCTGCAAAACTAACTTTTTCGTCATTATAGCCAATGTGGCTACGAAACGTTCAACATTTCATAGCCAGAGGCAAACTTTTATAGCAGAAAGGATTTATAGTTATTTAACAGTGAAAGTATCTTGTACATAAAGTATATATGTATAGCAATTAGTCAAGATGTTAACAAAGTAGTAGTGTTTAGCTTTAATTTCATGTTTGATATTCTCCTTTACAGGAGTAAATTCACTGTGAGATTTAACACTGTATTTTTTCAATCTTTATTTCATGGTTTTCAAATCTGATTCTTATGCTTGCAAAAATACAGCAGCAGCAAAAACTAGGACTTAGCGATACAATTAAAAAGATCCCTATTTATTCGTATTCAATGTAGACAATATTCAAAAATCTATTTCAACATTTTTCATTTTCAAAGCTAATTAATCATGTTCCAGCATCTAATAGTCAACTATTATTATAAGAAGGATTGTCAGTTTTATTTAAGTACATGTGAGACATGCATTAAGCCCAGTTTTTCCAGAACGCAGCTCTTTTGTATTCAGGAGTACATGGCTTTGACACATTTTCCAAAATGTGACATAAAAGGGTAGATTTGTAAATCACTGAAAAAAACACAGCGCATTGGCAGTTTTGGGTACCAGTAACTCTAACACAGCAATTATGTTGTATTCAGGAGTACATGGCTATGAGTAACGAGTCGTGCGTTGATAACAGCTACATGAACTACACTGCCATGATGAGTAACACGACGGTAGATAGGGCCGCATATGGGGCAGGGATGCGACAGTGGACGTACCAGACATGCTCGCAGTTCGGATATTGTAAGTGATACAACACGATTAATGTCACATGATTTGTATAGATTTTGTTTGGCTAAATATCTCTGAAAATCTTCTTGTCTGAAAGAAGCTTTAATGTTTGGTATGGCTATCTGTTGGTCTGTACGTATGTTAATACATACCTACGCCTGTAACATTGTGTTTTGAACTTCTTTTTAACTTCATCACATATTTGTTGTTTTTCAGATCAAAATTGTGATGCCAACTCCAGCTGACCAATCTCATAGCAAATTAGTTGAGCATACAGCAGCTCTGAAGGGGCAAGCGAAACGCTAAATGTTTACCATCCCTTTTTTCGGTGTAGCTGTATACACTGCTTTTCACGTTAGCCTGACCTTTGTTAGCGACCAATCAATTCGAATATAAAATTTCCTGCCGGTGGGCCTGAAACTTTTCGCAGTAGAAAACGTGCAATCTACAAACAGATTTCGCATTAACATTAATATGTTATATGTTATTCCATCTAGTTTCTATTTTTTGGAAGTATAGCGTATGAAAAGGGATACTACAGTTCGTTTAGCAACTATGTTAACTGCGTATTCAGCATGAAACAATTGTATCTCTAATGATAAGGTTTGAGAGATAGCGCAGTTTCACACTCAATTCTCGACATCAATACAGAATGTGTGCCCCTTTATATTTAGAAGAAAATTCAGCCCCAGAGCGTTTGTACTTAAAGGCTGTGTTCTCATATTTGGTAATTACATACTACGATATTGCATTCTGTGCATTCATAAATTTTAGATCATTTAAGTATTGTTGTTCAGTAACCTAATATACGCTTTGATGAAAATATTTAAAATTGTTTTAGAAAATGACCGTTAAACACGTAAATGTTTAAAGCTTTAAACAAGAATTGTTACCTCACTTTAATGCATTGCGTTCCAACCCGCAAGGTATCAAGGTCAGTTTGCGGTCAGTTACAGAAATCGTTATATAAACACTATCGCGTAAACTATGTGCACTTGAAGTTTATTTCGATCAGAAAGATACTTAATAAAGATATTTGACAATATTAGTATGGTATGTCAATCATAGATTTTTAATGTGTTTTAACAATTGCATGATAAGGACCAATTTTGAATTTAATTAGAAATATTTATTTACCAATTTATTAAGCATGAGCATGATGATTCACGATGTTATTAATAATGGAAACAAATGAGATTCGAGTGTTGCTGGCTGACCTATATGCTTTCATTTATTTTCATGCTTCTTGTGTTTTTCTATTTTGTAAATATAGATATCTTAGTAATAATATCTAATAAAGCGAAATAAGCCACGAAATCTGGCGCAATGCCCCGTAATTTATTTGCGTGTGATGCAGATAAGATCATAAAAAAGGCATTCGCTATTTTTGATCTCATACAAATAACTTTTGATCGTTTATAAACACTGACCACAATCAACGCTGTATATCTTTTTTTAAAGATATTTCTTGTTTAACATCAAACATTTGATGCTAACACAAGTTTCCTTTTTTCAAAGCAAATAAGTCCAGCATTCAGCAGTTCTAAGGATCGGACTCCTCAAAACTTTGGACCTGGCTTTATCATACATCTTTTATTTAATGTTGTGTTTTTTGTGTGTTTTTTCAGATCAAACGTGTGATGCCAACACAAACTGTCCATTCTCCAAACAGATGTCCCTGGCGTACAGCGACCTTCAGATCTGTCAGAAGATCTTCAAGATAAACCCTGCAGACGTCGACGTAAACGTCCAGTTCACAAACGACTACTATGGCGGGAATAAAACTCAGCAGTCAAAGATTGTCTTTGTTAATGGTAAGCACATTATACTGTGTCATTTGTTGGGAATTAATTCCTCATGAACACAGTTTATTACATTTTGGAGTCCCAAACTGGTTTAACCCTTTGCATGCTGGGAAATTTGTCGTCTGCTAAAATGTTGTCTGCTAAATTTCTAAAAATAGCATTTTCTTTGATTTTTTTTCAAAGAATACTATCAGAATAGCGAACAGTTTGGATCCTGATGAGACGCCACGTTCTGTGGCGTCTCATCTGGATCCAAACTGTTTGCAAAGGCCTTCAAAATCCGGTTCAAGCGCTCAAAGGGTTAACTGGAGGGGACTATAGGTTTACCCCCAGTCTATCTTTGTGTCAGTCCGAATCTGGAAACCTAAAAAGTACTTAAGGTAGGTTGATAAAACTTAATAGGTCATAATGTGGATAGTGGGCACAGGTACTTGACTCTATTGTTTTGTACGTCAAAAATGTTTGCTATGGGAAAGGAAACAATTGACTACTAAAATCTGGACCCTTCAATAACTCCTACAGAACTCAAGCTAGGTTGATGAAACTTGGTATGTTGATAGAGGGCCATATAGCCTTAATAGGTAATAATATCATGTTATTTCAGTTTTTTGTCATTCACAAATTCTGGTTAGTATGCAATCATATAATGGTTGCAGGATCAATCGACCCCTGGCATTGGCTGAGCATTCTGACCAATCAGACCGCGCTACATGAGTATGCCGTCTTCATTCCTGGAACGGCACACTGCGCCGACCTGGGCACAGCCAGAGATTCAGACCCAGCAGCGCTAACCCAGGCAAGACAGGTAGAGTGCCAAGGTTTATACACATGAATTTGTTTAATCCTATTTATTTTAGATCCATTGCAAAGAAAGCCTAAGGCTTATTGAGGCACGATTGTTTCTGTTCCCTGGGTAGTTCCAGTGCCTTGCGTTGGCGGGGGAGATCTGTAGAACTCTCACACAGTGGAGATTGAACCCGTGACCTTGCCATCTCTAAGCAGACATCATATCCACTACGCCACGGCGACTTTCAATTGAAATTACCTAATTTTTTTGTGCATTAGGATCGTGATTTTCCCGGATGATTTTTGTGTAGAGGTTACAGTAATTAATCATGTAACTACCTGAAGAATTTTATTCATTACATATTTGCTTAAAGCTCCTTTCCACTGTAAATTATTACCTTTTTACTGTCAATTATAATTGTATTTTATCATTATAAAATTTCGTCAGTTTGAATTCAAGCATATTAGTTGTGATTTAGTAACAAAAAGATCTATTTGGTTTGTAAGAAAAGCAAAGTTATGTTTGTTTTCAAAAGCGCAGATTGCAAAACTTACCTCCTCATAACACTAGAAGTTAAACAGTGTGTTTGTGATCATTACAAAGCTGTGTTATGTTCTTATCTTGGGGAGTACCATTCATTCTCAATCATTATAAACAGAATAACATTTGTAATCTGAAGATATACATGTAGATGGTATTCAATGTTGTCATTTTGTTTATTTTCGTTACATCATTTACCAGAGTACCTGTGCTGTTCCATCATTAACACATTTCAAACAATATTTGTAAATAAAGACATCAACAAATTAATTTTTTTATGTCTTTATTTTACGTTTTATTTTAAAGAACCTGCTTCACTGACTGGATATTAAATGCTACTGACCAAATACAGAAAATTACACGGTCTGCATGTGACCTCGCTAAGCCAATGAAAAACTTCTATTTTATGTATGAGGTAAGATGATCAAGTTGTAAGAGATAAAATGAAGATCTTTATTTTCCTTGTCATTTTCAGGAAATTGCAGGGCTTGTTGCTCAATTCCTAGATGATGCAGTAAGAAGGAAGTCCTAGACAGACACAGCGGCTCTTAGCTGTCATTGGTTTCAGATGAAATAAGGCTTCTCCATCAATTTACCCTTTACCGCTTAGATACTCATTTTTACCCATTTTTGGTCCCTTCAAAAATATATTTAAATTAACCCTTTGAGCGCTGGAACCGGATTTTGAAGGCCTTTGCAAACAGTTTGGATCCAGATGAGACGCCACAGAATGTGGCGTCTCATCAGGATCCAAACTGTTTGCTGTTCTGATAGTGGTCTTTGAAAAAAAGTGAAGAAAATGTTGATTTTAGAATTTAGCAGACAACATTTTAGCAGACGACAAATTTCCCAGCATGCAAAGGGTTAAAGACTTATCTTAATAGATACAAGGTTTAAAGGCTTCTTTTCCGACCCTAATATAATGATGAGCAGCAAACAATATAACACCTGAACAGCCTGCTGGTTGCATATAGCCATTTTCACTTTTGGTTCTGAGTGGGAAAGGGTTACAAACACGTATCTTTTTCCCATAGAATGTCCGAAAATCCTATGGAAATTTACACTTCTTCAAACACATACCGTGACATAATCATTCATTTAATGGTGTTAATCAGAAAATTCTTACTTTTAAATGAATGAATATTTTTGTTCAAATATTCCAATATTTGTTATATATATATTCAAGTGTATTTGTTCAACAGCCTGCGATATGTGCTGAATGTTTTACATACTGTTTTGTGGAATATGCAAATGCAAGGGTTAACATGCTCTTAAATATTAATTGCGCAGAGATTAAGGTTGTATGTCAATTTGAGTTTGTTATCACATAATTTTTACAACAATTGGTTTTCATATTAAACATTTTTATTCCTGTTGAATGCAAAAACTGTGTAAGTTTAATCATATACAGTTATCATAACAGCGCAAACAAAGTATGGTATCACTCAAGCCACTAGCATAGAATTGTTTCTTTTTGATGTTAGAAGTCAGAAGAAATATTTTACATTTTCCCCATAACATTCGTATGTTGACGCCTAATATATGTGCCATATATGTGCCAATAAAGCAATGTGATATATATTTGCAAACTTATTTCCTGAACAATATCATTTTTTTTTTGTCTTTGTGCTTATTTGAAATAAACAGATAAATTATTTGTCTTTTTTGTTGTTGCTCTCGTTAAGTTGTCAGTTGAACTGAACATTGTTGTTGTTAAATGATTCCAGTTTAATATAAATTAAGACTGCATTTTTAGCTCGACTATTATATATGAAATATATATAGAGGAGCTATCCTACTCACCCCGGCGTCGGCGTGAGCGTTAGAATGTTAAAGTTTGCGTACCACCTCAACTATTTTCTATATCCCTTGACATATTGCTTTTATATTTTGCATACTTCTTTACCAACATGACCCCAATCTATGAACAAGAGCAGACAACTGTAACAAGCATTGTGTAAGATTAATGGCCCCTTTTTCCACTTAGAATATGCATATTATTGATAAATCTTTGTTAAAGTTTGCGTACCACCTCAAATATTGTCTTTGTCATTTGACATTGCTTTCATATTTTGCATACTTCTTTACNTTATACTGTCAAGCACTCGAATAGTCGAGCGCGCTGTCTTCTGACAGCTCTTGTAACAATACCTGCGACTAATATAACGGCTACACAGCCAATGAATTTGCGAGCAGCTAAATTTTTAACTCAATGCAAATGTTAAAAAGTGTTTATCCTTTTATAATAGGAAGTGTCACAACGGTTTTACAAACGGAAAGAAAACCCTTAAGACCGATCCTTGGTAAAAAGTTGTGGTGTTGTGCCAAATAAATTAACTTATACGTGTCGGAATTCTACACTTACCTTGTTTTCTATCTATCCCGTCATTTTGGCAATTTTCTATTTTCATCAGCAAATAAAACCAAAAAAGAAAAGAGAAAGAAAATAGCTGGAAACTACACACAAACACGAATGGCATCATGGAAATGAACAAATTTACATCATTATACTGAATACACCAAAAGTTTACCATATTTAATAACTATGATTGTATAATAAATAGAGTTCTGTCACACACATGGCTAATATCTCTGCATCACACATGTCATCTATTTAAGTAATACTATAGCATCGTGTCCAGATATATTCCAAGGCAAATAACTCCGAAATGAGTGGATCACTTGGGATTAAGTGTCTTTCCCACGATTACTTTATGATGATGACATTTGAATCGCTTGAGAAATGTGCAAGCAGTTCGCTCAATAAACTTAGAACATTTTAAATGCGGAAGGACTGACACATCCAACGACCGACCAACGACAGAGTGACTCCAACATGCACCCTTCCGGTGGGGTATAAGAAAAACACTTGCTATTGAAGACCTTTATACTTTTGATAACAAAGCATATAGCATTAATACTTTTAAATTATTGCTTCCCACGAAAGTACAGCAGTAAGTAGAAATAAATAGCAGTTTACAAGTAAACAACATATATTCTACATTAACGTTTAATATTATTTTATTGTATAATGTTGACATATAGCTCATTACAGAGAATTTCCAAAGAGTTTTTTCCATCACTATAATAGTGCAACATTCATTTTGAACATATCATTTTTACTGAATGAAAAAACATACACGGATTTTTAAGGCTAAGCTATGCAATTGTATGACATTTAGTGGCTAATTATTACCGAATTCAGTGTTGTATGACTCACAATGTTGTATTGAGTACACGCATGACAGTAGACGTAGTTTGACAGCGTCACGCAACCCTCGAGGCCACTCGAGCATTGGAGCTTGCGCAAGTTTAAGGATGATGATGGAGATCATATATGTTTGATATAACGTGATGTAAACAGGCATACCGAACCGGTTGAACAAGTTGCTTTTTACACAGATCTATAATTAACTTTTTATTTATAGATATTTTTTAAAACTATTATTCAGCCATATTGACATCTATACGCATCAGGCAATGAAGGTTTTGGTTCTTCTCGTTTTTGTGTTGAATGCATTCCAAATTTCGGAATCAGTTCAAGGTATGTATTGTACGAGTTCAATACAATTATTGCCTTATAGAAACGGTTACGTTTATTTAAACCGTTATCATTCGGACAACAGGGTAAAATGAGCGTTTATAAGACCCCCTGTATCCTCAGTATGTTTATAAGACCCCCTGTATCCTCAGTATGTTTATAAGACCCCTTGTATCCTCAGTATGTTTATAAGACCCCCTGTATCCTCGGTATGTTTTCGCTGCAGAGTGTTAGAAATTTATTAACTGAATTCAGTTATGAAAAATACTTCATCATTATTATCATTAAACTTACATTTATGAATGTGTTTGCTTTCATGTTTAAAAATGGACTTATTATTAGTTTACATTATTTTGTTGTGGATAAACCGCGGCGACTCCGTGCCCGGATGCACAGCCCCTCCGGCGGTCTTCCGGTACAACACCAGCCGCCCGTCTGACCGAAACTGACCTTCCCGTGGCCGGGGTAGACTTAGTCTGATCCCCAGCGGTTCTGTCAGCCATTCCTCTTACGACCTGATCAGCCGCCTTTGTTTGGGCTATTTTAGCCGCCACCCGGTCGGCCTTGTCAGTCGCCTTTTTTCTAGCCGCCTCTCGGCTGACTGCCTCCACAGACTGGACCGCCACCCGCTGCACGCGAAATGCATCAACGCACCCAGAATCCCCTTGGTCTCCTTCAGTGCTCACGCCAATGACCATCCCTTGATCACGGAGGACTTCTGGCACTGTTGGAAGCACCAACGGAACTGCATCGTGAACGTCCTTGGCATGCTGTAGACCTTCCCTCTCGGGGCTCAAAACCTGTCGGGTAAAAAATAAGAGTGGCATCTGCCGTATTAACGATGGCAAGTAGCATATCGACATCTGTCGGAGCTACATACAACTGCTCCTGATACCAGCAGTTACCATTCTTAACCTTAACTGGGCCGACACCAGAAACCTGCATGGAGGCGTCCCTGCCTGTCGTAAACAGCTTGATATCACGCAGCTTGGGATGTGGCTGCTTCATGGACTCATAGACCCGATCGGAGATAATACTGAACTCTGCTGCCGAATCAACCACTGCGTCAACCATTACGTCACCAACCTGAACCTTCAAACAAAACTGCGAAGCTGAACCCAACTGGTTGACGCTAACTGCTTCCGGTTTACTTGGCTGCTCAGCTGCCTCGATCGCTGACATGGGCATCACCTCATGTTCGGGCACGGACTTGGTATTTTCAAGACAATCTCGTCGGAAATGTCCCTAATTGGATCGTATCTGCCTCGCTTGGATCCCTCAGGGCGGAAATTTGAAAATGGTACCCACTATCGAACCGATTGTTTACGCCACCCGCACCCTCTGAATAAACACTCTGGCGTTGGTAATAACTGTTGTATCATCGGCTCCGGTCGCCTCCTTGATAGGGCCTTTCGGCCGCACACTCGCCATAGAATCACTCGTCTCCATCGGGATGGAACAACTGAACCGGTTTTCTGACGCGGTGAACAGCGTCCGGGGTCCCACAAAAGCTGGACAATCGTTCTACGGTAGATTGTAGTTTTTCGACCACCTGGGTCGATTTGTCGACCGCCGACCCACGTACCCCCTCTGGAGTGGGTCTCCTTTTCACTTCGTGAACCCACCTCGAATTCTCTTGCTTACCTTGTTGGCCATCCCTTTGGGAATGGGCACAAGCTAACTGGATGTGGTTGAACATTTTGATCTTATTCATAGCCTCGCCTATAGAGGTGGGCTGCTGCATACTTATCTGCCGGCCTGCCTCCCTGTCAAGCAACCCGTGACAGAACATTGTCACTGCCTGTTCGGTCGCGTACGCTGGGGACAGATCTCGAAACGCTTTTGTGGCCAGCGTAAGCACCAGATCGGAACAAACATCTACTGACTCACCTACCTCCTGAATGGCGGCCTGGACACGCCCTTGCGCAGTAGCAGGGATCTCCCTGACGTCACAACGCTCCTGTAGTCGCTGCATCAGCTCCTTATAGGGAACAGTTCCCCTCCATTCAGTCAGCACTGCATAAAAATCGGCAGCCTTAACTAAACAACACAAAGCCAGGCCATCGGCGCCATCATCGCCTGACCATTTGTCCAGCTTCGCATAGCGCTAAAAATTACCTTGAAAAACTGAACAATTGCTACGGCCGTCATACTGCAAGCTTTTGGGTAGTCTGGTAAGTACATCCCGATTACCCGGTGTATGGGGTTACTTTGAATAGGAGGAATGCTGGGTACGGGAAGGTTACTTAAGACAGGAATATTGCTAGGTAAAAGAAGGATTATTGGAACGGCTAGAATATTCAGAACAGGAAAACCATTTGATACACGATGGGGTTGCGTAGCCTCCTTTGAAGTAACACTGGATAGCGCCGGCACGCCGTAACCATCTCACACGCGCCGTTGCCTCATGGTAACGGATTCGTCGAAGGGGCCGCTGATGTACGTAATCAGGGCCCCGCTCCCTAGAACGTATCGCCCTACCGACTGAGGCGGGCGGGAAGCTGTGCCATCAGACGCTGGGGGATCCAAGGGTTTCGTAAACAGGGGCGAAGGTTCTCTCATTCTCACCTGAAGCTCCTCCAAACGAGCCGTGATATTGGCCTCCAACTCGGATATCTGGGAAGCCAGCTCGACCTTTACCTGGCCCTGAACCCCGGGGTCTTGGGTGAGTTACGGTGTGCTAAAAGCCCTCGAGTCTGGGTCCTTGGACTTACCGGAGGCTCCCACTGAATGTATTCCTACTCGTTATCACTGGCTAGGGCCTCCTCTACCAGCCTCGGATTATCTGAATTATCTAAACAATCCAACTCATTATCACTTAGGGACCGCCTAATTAATACTTCCAGGGTTTCTAGAGTTGTCTAGTTGCACACAACAAACTAAAGGGGCCATAAACCAGCTAGCTGCTGCTTATTTCTAGCTATGGAGTTTCCAAGGAGCAGCTTTGTAGACTCAGCACATAACTTTTGATGTGAAACTTTTGTCATTTAAGGCACAAGATTCCGGAAGTTCCGCCGGCTTGTAGAGCATCACAGGCGCCAGCGTGTGGACAAAGTAATTGCTGAACGGTACAGAAAGAATGGCTACAAGTCCAGCCCTACTCAGACCTTCTTCTTGGAACAGCCTCTGGATCACTTCAATGCAATGTCCAAGGTAAGTGGGGGTGTTTCACCATTTAGCGAATGGGGACTTGTGCCTAAAATTGGGAAATAAAGTACCCGGTAGTTTTTTTTTTTTTTTGCTTTCAAATACTTGACCACTTTAATACCATGCCCAAGGTGTGAGCCGTTTCTTGTGTTAAAAGTGTTATTAAAATTTGTTTACTTGTAGAAACATTCCAAATATGACAATCGGTTAAGGTTATGCATTACAATATGGGTGTACTTGAATTAAGATTTGAGCCATCCCTTTTGGCCCCAGTCCCAATCTTAAAAAAGTATCAGTGTTTTTTTTCACCATTTAGGGAATGGGTCATTGTGCCTTAAATTGGGAAATGTAGTGGTTGTTGCTCTTCTTACAAGTACTATTAAATTGATGATAACAGTGCCTTTAAAGCCGCTATAACGCTCAAAATCAACGAATATTTCGTAAAAATATTTCGTAAAATAAAGTTAACACATACATAATCAGTCTTCCTTATAGCAATAGCCAAATGGCCATCGCTAGATGTGGTCTGGTAACATAGATTGAACAATATATAAAATGCTCTTTTTATTTTTTTGTCGCACACTTGATTCCATTTTAATTTCCATACAACGATATCTTTTCATACCACACATGAACGCTAAATTGGTGCATGAACATGTGTTGAATATATTGTACCACACAAAATAAAAAAGAGCATTTTGTATCTTGTTAAATCTATGTTACCGGATCACATCTAGCGTTGAAATTTTGGCTATTGCTATATGGAACACTGATTGTTTATGGGTTAACTTCATTTTACGAAATATTTAACGAAAAATTCGTTGCTTTTGAGCGTTATGGGGGCTTTAAAATTATATTTGCTAAGGTTTATTCCATGTGATCTGCTAAATGCAATGTGATATGCATACTTCAGGAACTGGGTAAGACTTACAAGCAGCGCTACTACGTGAATGATGAGTTCTGGTCGGGACAGGGCAGTCCCGTGTTTCTGTACATTGGAGGGGAGGGAACTCTGACCACTAGGGATGTAGAGGCTGGCAGGTCACATTTGTATAAATCTCCAAAGGTATTTGGGCACAGATTTTTGTACTTTTGAGTTCTGGTCAGGACAGGGCAGTCCCGTGTTTCTGTACATTGGAGGAGAGGCAGCTCTGGACGCTAGCGACGTTGAGGCTGGTAGGTGGCATTTGTAGAGAACATTAAAAGGAATTTGTCACGGATTTTTGTATTTTGAAAAAAAAATGTAATAAATTGTATATACTTACAAAAATAAACTGTAAGTTAAGGGGTGACAATACTTGTACATGTAAATTGGTTACCGATTTGTGTATTTTGAAAATGAAATGTCATAAAATGTATAATTTGGTCCAGGATTGAACATATAAATTAATTTCTAAGCTAAGTAAACATGTAAAGCAATGCACAGAAAAATGGATGTCATTGTGCGCCATTTATTGAAATGTATTAACAACGTTTTAAATGGGATAGACCGAGTACATTAGAACAGATAATATAAGAATCACACCACTGTTTTTGTTAATTTACTAAAGTTTGGTTAGTGGTATTGCACCTTTTAGGAATATAAAATATGAGCCTCGCTATGGGAAAAGAGGGCTTAATGCATGTGGGTTAAGTGTGAGCCCATATTAACCTGTGAAGCCACGTAGGCTAATCAGGGACGACTCTTTCCTCATAAACTTATTTTTTGCTAAGAAGAGACCTTCTTTAAAACAAAAATACCATAAAAGCAGAAAGTAATGTCCCTCATTAGCCTGTGATGACAGCACAGGCTAAATTGGGACGACACTTTACGCACATGCATTAAGCACCCTATTACTATAGCGAGGCTCATACCTCCCATATTTATTTTTAGGTGAGATTTATGAGCTGGGGAGTCAACACAAGGCGCTACTATTGGGGGTGGAGCACAGGTTCTATGGAGCGAGTTTGAATGATGACGGACTGCAGTTGGAGGAGTTGCAGTACCTCTCCAGTCAACAAGCGTATGTACCCTATAGTACCTCACCAGTCAACAAGCGTATGTACCCTATAGTACCTCTCCAGTCAACAAGTGTATGTACCCGATAGTACCTCTCCAGTCAACAAGTGTATGTACCATATAATACCTCTCCAGTCAACAAGTGTATGTACCCTATAGTACCTTTCCAGTCAACAAGCGTATGTAACCTATAGTACCTCTCCAGTCAACAAGTGTATGTACCCTATAGTACCTTTCCAGTCAACAAGCGTATATAAACTTCTACAAATAGTGTATTAAATGCTCATCAAATAATGCAATGTTTTATCCATATTAGATGCAAAATTAATATTTTGGATCAGATGGTATTTTTTGTACTTTTTGTATTTCGTTGTATTTTTGTATTTGTTTCCTGATGTTGTTTTTTAAAGGGTAGAAATTCCCTTAAACAACATAAACATATTTACACTTAAAAATAGCATAAAGATAAAGTGTATTTTTGAAAACAAAAATATACTTGTAATACATTTTAGTGCATTCGTGTGAAGAAAATGCAGACGGAAAAATTAATACACATCTCCTGTTTTTTTCCCCCATGAATGCATTAAATGCATATTTAATGTGCATTAAATGCAGAACAAGTATGATGACAATCCTGGCGCGTTTTATGTACATTAATTGTGCATTTATTCACTTTTTCGTAAAGGGATACATTTGTTTTGTTAAAAGCCATTTCATGCGTAACAATGTTATTACCTACATTAAGAAAAANGCCTTTAATGATTTTATGTTTATTTTTTGTTCACTTAAAATTGTGTTATATGAACAATTTGCCTACATTTAGGGAAATACCGTCCATATGCCCATTTAATGAAGAAAATGCATAAAAAATCTTATGTCATGTTTCCCGATGTTGTTTGAAATTGAACATGCTTCAACGGTATCTGCTTATAGTTGCATGTTCGAACGTGCACAAACACATTCAAATAAGTCACTGAAGTTGAGTGACTGAACGTAGCAGATGTGTTTATTTGTAAGGGTTGGCTGCAGCAACTTTTCACCGCAATTTGCTACAACGTTCACGACAGCGAAACAGGAAGCAATTTGTTCTGGTCGTCTCGATCGAATTTTTGAGCGTCTGTAGTTATCAATTGAAAAGGTTACGAAACACTATATTTGGCATTTGTATACAGCGTCGAAAATCGTTTCTGCAAGTTTGCGTTTTTTTTCACAAATTGAAAAAACACATGCGCTATGGTTACAGAAGGACACAAAAATGAGTGCAGGCGGGATTTTTTTCCATTTTGAAAAAAATAGGTGCGGCAAATCCGACGACCAACATATCAATTTGGTGTGGCCTTAGCAAGTTTTGGAGTTTCACGTCTTCATATTGAATACCATAACGGTTCGATGTGTGTTGCGTAGATGCAGTTACTTGTATCCACGTACACTTCTTCGATGTTGTTATATTTTCAGCCTTCAGAGGCTTGTAGCGGTTTATTTTATTTTTATTATTTTTGGAAACCTTGTTTAAGACCTTTCTTATACTTAGACCGTTTTGGCAATTGGTTCCTGGCCATAAATAAAGTACCACGAAGGTGTGTATGATAGAAATGCAATACTACTGCAGCTTCTGATGTTTCACTTCTTAATATTGAATAATCTACAAATAAGCACATATTTTACGCGACCTCATAAATCATAACTCAAGTTCACAAAATCGGCCTCATACTGATCCCAGTAAACATATGACGTTGAATAGACGTTGAAAAGACGTTGTACCATGACGTTGAATAACCGTTGAATTTTGGTTGTAAATGAAAGTTTCTTTAGACGTCATAAAATGACGTTGATTCAACGTCATGTTACAACCAAAATTCAACCCTTTTTCAACCAAAATCCAACCATTCTACAACCACTTTGCAACCAAAATTCAAGCACTTTGCAACCAAAATTCAACCACTCCGCAACCAAAATACAACTGGTGTGCAACTCAAATACAGACTGTGCAAATATTAGTTTCAAATATTTGCACTTGTATATTCAAACGTGTTTCTTTGAATGACAAAACAAAGATAAAATTTCCATTCAAAATAAATTTATTCTATAAGCAAACACGTACATAATACAAGTCAAAGGATAGTATAATTTTCAAATTTATACAACATAATATTCTGATGCTCTGAAAGAAACATGTTAGCAAGGTAAGAAACAGCAATCATTTTTAGCTGGAGGATCCTCCCTTACCAAAGTTACCATTAGCTGCGTCTTAGGAAAAGAGACCTCAAGACGACAAGAAACCAATCGTTAAATTGTTGCTCGTGAAAATATTTTTAGATTTATACTTTATTTGTTTTAAGAAGAAAGTGAAGCTAAGATAAAATGATACATTTTTGGAAAGGTATTTCAAAGCTGTATACATATATAATAAAAATGATTATTTACCTAATGGCTAGAAAAAGATATGGCTATTTGAAGAAAAATAATAGTTTTCCAATCTCCAATTTTTGGAAAAGGCTTACAGATGCAGGTACCCCCCTACACCCACATTTTTACTGCGTTTAATACACCTTTCCCGACTTGAGAGAACCCTGTCTCAGATTTTTGATATGGTTTATTTCAAATTATATTCAGAAGGCCAATAGCCGAAGTGGACACAGTTTTACATCGGTGTTTACAAATAGAAAACATATGAACACACATATTTCATACATTTGCGTATACAATTTAAATATTGCAACTATAATATTAACCCTAAAACCAAATAAAAAGACAAATAAGCCTCGGAAATTTAATAGTGACAAACAATTGAAAGTGGAATATTACAATTCTATAATTTAAATAACAGTTTTGGATATCAAGGGTATTTTATTGACTTTTTAATGCAATCAGACATTTATAGTTTTGTTAAAGATTCTTTACCAAAATACTTATAAATACTTCTAACATTTGTTCAAAACGTTGCTTGTAGAACAATATAAAGTAAATGTATCATACTATTCTTTATAGCAATGACATGTTTAGATACTGATGATAATGCCTAATTCTAGAATACCTATTCGATACAATAGAAAGTCTGAAAGCAACTTTTTTTTGATCATATCCAATTAATAAAATAATCGCAACCATTTTTAATGTAGTCTATTAACTCCTCGTTTAGACTTTATATCCTCAACAAAACAATAAACAGTCTTAAGACTTAATACACAACATTTCATTAGATAATATTAGAACATAGCTTTTATAACATCCATATTGATATTATGTATGCGGTACATAACAAATACCATTTGAGTAACACAATGATATATGCGGTACAAAACACATCAGAATACATTAAATTGGTGATAAAAAAGGTATTATGCATCCCTGAAAAGAGCGATAAATATAACAGCCCAACTTTTTATTAATAGTCCATTAATTGATGTAGTAAACTCGATAAATGTGTGCATATTTTGTCTTTGTCTGTAATACACTGTAATATTTTTAAATCTCAGTTCCGTATAGTATATTAACATTCAAGAATAAAATTAAACTTTTTTTCGAGTTTATTACAAATAATACACTTTCTTAAATCTAATTGAATAGCCGCAGGTGTAGCCCATCTGCATGTCCCAATATTTAATCTTTGTGATGACATGGATAATTTTGATAAACTTAATCGAAATTAATTTACATAAATAGTATAGCAATGCACTTTTCATCTACAATCTAATCTTAACTACCTATTTAGAACAATATACAGTCTTAAAGGACAGGGCTAACTCTGCCATTCACCAAATTTAGCCAATCGCTTCAAGTTGAAAAATTGGGTTTAAGAAATTTATATTTGGCTACATCTTTTTCATTATTAAAACCCATAACATAGCAAAAANCTGCATGTCTCAATATTTAATCTTTGTGATGACATGGATAATTTTGATAAACTTAAACGAAATTTATTTACATAATTAGTATAGCAATGCACTTTTCATCTACAATCTAATCTTAACTACCTATTTGAAACAATAGACAGTATTAAAGGACAGGGCTAACTCTGCCATTTACCAAATTAAGCCAATGGCTTCAAGTTGAAACATATGGTTCAAGAAATTTATATTTGGCTACATCTTTGTCATTATTAAAACCCATAACATAGCAAAAATAAAAAGTATGTTTATATATCGATGCTAATTTGGCTTAAGAAAGAGAAGGCTCGCCCCGAAGGGCATTGTTCACAGATTGTCAAAATGACACTATATATGGTGTAGACGGTTGATGAAAATACAGTTTAGTTTATGAATAGTGATTATTTGACATTGATAATTATAATTAAGTGTTACACACCCGAAATGATTGAATATGTTGGAATAGCTAGTTTCTGTTAATTCCTTTAAATTGTGTAACAACACGTAGATCACTTATATAAATAAAGTATAAAAAGCAGACTTCTTATAACAGTCCGGATTGCCGAGTGGTCACAGCAGTTCGAGCTCCGATAAGGGCAAACTTTTTTCTCAATATTTCTTGTTTTAAATTCTATTCATGTTAGATCTTTTATGAAAAACTCTATTTCACTGTTCGTTTAGTTCGGAAAGACTCGCTTGACAGCTACTCTATTTCACGGTTCGTTTAGTTTGGAAAGGCTCGCTTGACAGCTACTCTATTTCACCGTTCCTTAAGTTCGGAATGACTCGCTTGACAGCTACTCTATTTCACTGTTCGTTTAGTTCGGAAAGGCTCGCTTGACAGCTTCTGAAAAAGTACACATTTAGGATTATTAATGAACATTTAAATACATTTGCTTAAATATCCTAAGATTTTTAGTATAAAGTATTGCACTACTGCTGACTAGTACTTTATGCTGTTATACAAGTGTAAAAAAAATACATAGAATACAAATAGCATTTTAATAACCAAAGAAACAATTTCAGGAATAGTATATACCTGAAACTATCGTTTGTGGTCTGTCAGAACAACCTTGAAGATTCACCACTGGAAAAGGTCAAGGTCGTCGTGTGCCGCAAACGGATTTTTGTTCTCTCATCTGAAAATTATTTTTCTCGCTCGAAATCAACATCTTAGACATCCGATTTGTAAGATTTATGGTTTGTTTCGGTGTCCCCTTTGTTTTCATGCCATACTTTCTTGGCAGTAGTCGCCAATAAAGCCTGAGAAGATAAAAATGTAAATGACAGATTTCAACAATGTAACTTCCGGTAGAAGTACACCAGTGTCCGGACATCCAAACTCGCGGATACCAAACCATTTATGGAGACTCGAAATGCAATCCCTGATGATCTGTCTTAAACATGTCTCCATGATATTGGCATTACTTCTCCTACAATCTATCGTAGCCTCTCCATCGAAATTCTACGCACCAAACCTTAAGCTCGCCAGATCCGGTGACTGTCATCCCCACCCAGGACCAACCTATATATTCCCGTGCGGCGTATGTGCAAAGCCATGTAAGTCTAATCAAGAATGTATTGCCTGCGATTCCTGGGACCAGTGGTTTCATTGTAAATGTATGAACATGCCGCTAACAGTCTTCCAAGCAACGAAAAACATNATCGTTTGTGGTCTGTCAGAAGACAACCTTGAAGATTCACCACTGCAAATTTGGGTAGGCTGCTGAGGGCTGGGTCTGGGCAACAATGGTGTGGCATCTTTCAATGAAACAGCGAAACAAAACTCTTCTTAATATGTACAAATACATGCATTCAAATTGTATACAAATCCTATTTAAGTGAGTTAAATTGTATACAAATCCTATTTAAGTGAGTGTACAACTAAAAAAACATGAACACTCGGTAAAATGTACGTCGCGAATATATATTATCAACGTAAAAAAATCCAAATGCGTACTGCCCTTCAAGTTATTTACGCACAAATCTACATGTGGCGTACAAAAATAAAGTTAAGTATACATTATAATCAACAAATACTCACTTTAAATTTAAGGAAGATCTCCGAAACAAAACGCGAAACACGATTGTTTTGTTCGAACGCCTCGTTTAATTTTACCGCCAGACAATTTCCAGGGGCGGTATTCCAGTAGCTTCTTAAGTTAAAAAAATAACTTAAGTTGAAATATTGCGCAATATTTTTTCCTATCTACGCCATTTTTTCTTTAAACATAAGATTTCACTAAAGTTAAATTCTGTTAGCTTCATAAACTTGATAAATTTCTTAACTCGGTGTATTTGTTCTCATATATTTGAAATTAAGTTAACTTCCTTAAACTCTTAAAGTTATTTCTTAAAGAGAAATACTAAACGTCTCATGTTTTGTTTTTGACATTTCAAATTTAACTTAAGATATTTATTTAAGAAATTTCTTAAACTTAAGTGAAAACTTAAGAAGCTACTGGAATACGGCCCCAGAATTGGAACTGAACGAAATTATGTTTTTTTTTAACGAAAACATTTACGACCACAACGGGCCGTTGTCGGTCCGCTATCGGTAAAATTCACCACAAGCTGCATATTTATCATTGACCATATTTATGTTTTGTGGTACGAATATAAACATTTTTCAATATTTCATTAAAAGTGTTGGATATAAAATGACTTTATTGTAAATAACATATATCCGGCGGCGAAACGGATTAACATCGGATAGAGATCGGACCGATTTGCCGATATGCTCCCTACGAAGTTTCCGGGTTTAGGAGAGTGTTAAAAATACATTTTGGCACTTGATGAAATGATTCTAGACATTTATTCAACATAGTTATTTTATGACCAAAATTCAACGTCGTATAGACGTCTTTTCCCGACGTTGTTTAAACGTCGCCATTCTAACGTTGAATCAACGTTGTATTTTGGTTGCCGACGTCGCGACCGAAATTCAACCAATATTCAACGTCTATTCAACGTCGGGTGTTTGCTGGGATATCGTAAGCTCTGTGTGGTGGTGGTAGATCGGATCGATATTTTGTAAATTATTGCGTTTGCAGCAATAGAACCATTAATTTTCATAATGATTCGTGCTTGCATATTTGAATATATGTTAACACTGATTTAACCTATATTTTAATTGAAACAAAGTTCCTTTATTACAAAATCAAAAATGATTAATATATCTTATTCATGAATGGCAATATGATAATAAAAATTACCTATCTGAATTGCAATACTTCACAATAAGCGTAAAAAGTGTTTAAAATATTTAATGTCAGACGATTTTTGTTTATAAGTCTTCATCGTGGCTTTTAAACTTAATGAAGTCGTGCGATTTTCAAACAATATCGAACGACTCACATGTGCACTTTCTTCTGTTGGTTATTCATTTTTTTCTTTTCGATTATCTTGGGCAAGTAGCGACCTCGTTAAGGAGTGTGAGAAAAATGCTGACAGAAAATCATAATTGCCTCACGAAAATTAGACGATTTCCGTAAAACCATAGTGCGCGGGCGGTGTTGTACACGTTTTGTTTTACATGTCAACGTAAGTCCATACACAATTATCACACGATTATCGCATGCGATGTGAAAAGAGAGGCCGTACGATACTTAAAACGGCACCGAAATACAGCGTACAGCGACCGGGCAAATATGAACTAGTAATATAGCACGGTCGAACGCGTACGAAGAACACGTTGTTTTACCCGCAACGTGCCCGCAACGTGCCCGCAACGTGCCACGAACATGTGTACGATCAAATTAAAAATGTAATGGGAATTCTACGTGCAAAATAAAACTCCTTAGAAAGAAACATGCTTTTAATAGGTTCGTTTATGGATGATGATCATTCGCAATCGAAAAAATAATACAACGTTTGTTACGCTTTGAATCGATAATGCAGCAAGCACGTGTTTTTCCAGAAAAGTGTTTGATTTACCGGAAAAACTAAAAACGTATCGTGTTCAAGAGGTACAAAGCTACCGTTTGCTTTCAGGGGTCACGGCTTCGAGATCCAGGGATATTACTTTTTTATTTTATCATTTTCCTATTTTGATAAATATTACAAATAATAATTTAATACGAACACGTCCCTTTAAAGTATATAGGTAAACCAAAGGTAATTGTCGTTGAGGTTGTCACAAAGGTTAAGGTAGAAAAAGAAGACTTCCTGTTTGTCTTCATGGCTGTCGTAAAATGTCCCTTTTACACTTAACAAGTAGGGTTTTCGTATATTGACCGTGTGACGTTATGTACATCGATAACATAACTAAGATTATGTGCATGGTTTAGGCATTATATTATCATAAAAACTTTAACGTAACTAATAGAAGATATTTATTCATGTCAGTGTAAGATCGTTTGTTATTTCACGAGTGATCATAGGAAATATATTTTCACGAGTGGCGAAGCCACGAGTTAAAATGTTATTTTTCTATGATCACAAGTGAAATAACAAACGATCTTTAAATGACATTAACACATTTTCCGTTTCTTTTATGCCCCCTTTTCAAGAAAAAAAATAATAATAATTTCCCTTTCGCTGAAAAGTGACCCTCTCTCCCGTGGCGTGCCTCAATACATTGAAATGACGTCATTTTGTTGACGAAATGACGTCCTTTTGTTGACGAAATGACGTCTTTATTCCAGGGAAATTCTTCAGTTTAACTCTTTTACAATGTAAATCAACGGTAAAAAAAAGCATCTTAAAATAGAAATTGGAATTCCGAAAATGTGTTCTTTTCACCGGTAAAAAGAACAATTTTGTTCTTTTCACTGCTGTTATTTATCATTGGGTATAACATAATATGAGTTACTTAACGTGACGATAGGGACATAAAAAAAAAAATTAGCGCTGAAAGTCTGTTATAGTAGTTTAAATACTAAATTTATCAATCACATCACAACTTTCTACGATACCGATTCTAGAGGTCATGTGGTGTTTAATAAGTCACGCACGTGGATAGATTTAAACTAGTGGTGTAGAATGAGGAAGTAACTCTTGCAACGAACGACGCTCTTTATAAAATATAACTAAATCTTAATATCCGATACTCTTCTCCGTTACGTTTACATAAAATTAGTGAATGCTACAGAACATACTAAAATATACACTTTCAAATATTTAAGAGTTATATTAATTGTACATTTATTGCGCGTGTATCATATTATAAGGACAAAATGTAATATATGTTACAATAAACAACCATAAAGAAATCGAATTCAACCACGTTAATATGCTTGTTGTACATAACAGAATTGCAAACAAAGGTATATTTTACGAGTGCTCTAAGATGCGATTTCGGATCGTGAAATAACGGTCTCGAATAGATCTTAACGATCAAGCATTGTTTAAACCTTGACTTAATGTAAATGTTTTAGATAAATGACCATGTGGGAGAGGATACTCTTAGACTTTTCAATATTTAGGTTTTCCTTTATGTATACCAGACTGCTGTATGATATAATATGCGAAATACAAATCTATATGTTAATTTGATCATTTTGATGAAGCTCTTTTATCAGAAATTTACTTTCAGAAAATGGCTGAAGGAGGTATCGGGGATACAGATTCAGAGTCTGAAACCAATCTCATGAACAGTAGCCTATACAGTCATTACTCACAGGCAAGTCAGCAAAGAATGCTCGTATCTAATGCTTGCGCGGGTTAGGGATATATTTGCGACACACACATTAGCACCGCATATTTTCCGGCACAAAAATACAGTTTTTTAAAAAGGTTACTGTTTAAATGTTAACGTGAATCCAAGTTAATTTTACATGACTGTGGTGATTATGTGTGCTGCATCGCACGTCTTAAATGTGTGCTGATTTATTCCACGAACCAGAACGGAATGGGAATAGGATGTCGCACAATAAACATTGTGAAGGTCTGAATTTCTATCCAGTAACTTGTATTTTTGTGGTATTTAAGTAACAATAAATATAGGTTTATTACAACACAGCTATGTTAGATTTTAACTTGATGTTACGCACGGGGTTTTGGTTATGACGTGAGCACGTGAAAAATAAAATGTGCTCGTCCCCGATGTAATTCACTGCAGTATATAATCATTCGATATTATCATTTTTCGAAGTATAGTTCGGCCCTTTTAATGGTCTTACTTAATTAAACAAATTTACGATTTATTCGAAGAACGCTATTTCTACAACAAAATGTCGAATCCATTTATCTCGTCATATCTCAAGTTGTATATTTATCAATGTTTATCAATGTTGGATTCCATGTGTTAATCTGAACAGTAAAAATATATTTTTACACCTATGTTTTCACGAGTTTGTTTAACAAACACACTCAAATGTGAACATTGTATCTATTAACACTTCTCGTATACTTCATTTTTTATATGATGATTTTTTTATAAATAAATAAGTGTACACTAGCATTATTTTAACCTGAGGTGTGAAAGAGACATTCGAACAAATATTTTAGAAACATACTAAATCAAATTGTTTTAATATTTGTGAATATTTAAACTATATAATACAATGATATTTAAGAATTGCTGTTTTGGTAAATAAAATATATAAAACAGCAACAGAAAGTTGGTACTGGACGTCAAATGCAGATATTTCCATTCATTGAATGCAGTTAAAAATATTTTATTTATTTCAGAAACAACCTGACATAAAAACGTAAAATTTTAAATTTTTGAAGTTCACATATACGTCTAAAGCTTGTTTATACTTCAAACATATCTCATAAGCTGTAAATGGTGTAAAAGTCTTGAATTAGATGCAGCAAAGCGAATAAGAGGCTCGATACACATACGTGGAATTATATTAATCCCTGTTTCATTATGTTAACTTCAGTTTCACTCACAAAATGACACGACCATAATTGTAAATATCTGCTTAAATTGTTCCTTTTTTGCTGTAGTTTATGGTATTTCGGCCTGTTGAAAGTGGTTCTGTAACATAACCTCTATATGTCGATCATTGAAATTCCATTAACATATTTGTTTTACGTAACAGTTAGGAAAACAATTATATTTTTGTTATAAATATTTTTTTCATATTGACTTAAGTTGCAGTGACATGCAGGACTGGATTAAATGTCCCTAAATATAGAAACTTCGAGAATGACTTACTGCACTTCTGTATAATAGTGATGTTGTACGTAATATCAGGTCTTTAGCTTACTTTTTAAGGTATGCACTCCTTACCAGAATAACCCGACATTATGTTTCAAACTTGCAGTGTTTGCCTCCATAATTTACAAAGTTTTCTGTTTACAATGTCATATCATTACCTGGGTGGGAGCGACTGATGTTTACAATGTAATATCATTACCTGGGTGCGGGGGGGGGGGCGACTGATGTTTACAATGTCATATCATTACCTGGGTGGGGGCGACTGATGTTTTCAATGTCAAATCATTACCTGGATGGGAGGGACTGATGTTTACAATGTCATACCATTACCTGGGTGGGTGCGAGTGATGTTTACAATGTCATACCATTACCTGGATGGGGGCGACTGCTGTTTACAATGTCATATTATTACCTGGGTGGGAGCGACTGATGTTCACAAAGTCATATCATTACATGGGTGGGAGCGAATGATGTTTACAATGTAATATCATTACCTGTGTGCGGGGGCGACTGATGTTTACCATGTCATATCATTACCTGGGTAAGAGCAACTGATGTTTACAATGTCATATCATTACCTGGGTTGGGGCGACTTATGTTTATAATGACATATCATTACCTGAGTGGGAGGGATTGATGTTCACAATGTCATATCATTACCTGGGTAGGATCGACTGATGATTACAATGTCATATGATTACTTTGATGGGAGCGACTGGTGTTTACAATGTCATTTCACTACATTGGTGGGGGCGACTGATGTTTACAATGTCATATTATTACCCGGGTGATATCGACTGATGCTAACATTGTCATTTCATTACCTGGGTGGGGACGACTGATGTTAACAATGTCATATCATGACCTGGGTGGGAGCCACTGATGTTTACAATGTCATATCATTACCTGGGTTGGGTTGACTTATGTTTACAATGGAATATTATTACATGGTAAGGGGCGACTATATTTTCCATGGCATATCATTACCTATTTGGGGGCGACTGATATTTACAATGGCATATCATTACCTGGGTGGGAGCGACTGATGTTTACAATGTCATATCATAACCTGGGTGGGGGCGACTGATGGTTGGCGACTTTTTTATAATCGCAAAAAAAAATAAAGAATACCTAATCAATTGATTACATCAATAATATTTTGTAGAAAAAATATTACTTCGAGTATAATTCGATCCTAATATGTTTTAAGCTCCACCAACCTTTCAGCGACGTACATACACGCGCGCTTTTTAATGAGTCGAATGACGTCATTAAATGAAACAAAATCAACATATTCGTTCAACTGTTAAAGTGTATAATATCAATATATGTATTATAAGTAACAAAACTACAAATGTGTGTATGTTTGTCTATAGGCATTTCTTATGAATCTAAATGTAAACGTTTGTTATTCACTGCATAAAATTGTCTACTAACAATACAACATGGTTCATCTATTTGTACTCGCAATTGCTATCGTATTATGCAATAATACAACAGACTAATCGTGTATTAAAAGGCACTGGACTTTTTTATACATAAACAAAACACTTTTATATGAAACCATATTTATGCAAACTAAGAAATGTATTATTAAAATAAAATATTATGGCTTCTAAACTGACTTTAAGATCGTGTTATGTTGCTTTCAGAATCATGTGGAAGGTCTGTCATTGGAGATTAAATACACGCGCGCTATTTAATGACGTTAATAAATGAAACAAATACAACATATTTAATAATACAACAGTCTAATCGTGTATTAAAATTCATTGGACTTCTTTATACATAAACAAAACTAATTTTAATGAAACAATATTTAACCAAAGTAAGAAATGTATTATTAACATATAATATAATTGCATCAAAACTGAATTAAAGATCGTGTTTTATTGCTTTCAGAATCAAGTCGAAAGTCTGTCCTTGGAGATTTGTACTATCCTGACAAAACAGGGATACGGCGAGACAATCAGACGGAGGCGCGTTGAGAAGTACAAGGAGAGGGATAGGCTTTGCAATATAGGACCCATTAATGCCTATTACATCACAGCTGGCAGCAAATCAGAGGGGCTGACCTGCTTTAATGAAAGTGATAGGGATATTTTATTCATTATCAACGGTTACCTCTGTGTTGAGGCTGGAATCAATCTTCACACCATACCAGATAACATAAACGTGTTTAGGATGGATACGCGTGTATATCCTGGACACTGTATACTGTTACAAGAGAAACAACTGAAGATTTATTCGAATATAATCTGCAATGCTTTGTGTGATAATGGATATGGAGACATTCTATTAAGTAGTTGTTTATGGGTCGATGAATTGTCGGAATTGGGCTTAAAACATCCAGGCAGAATGGTGCAATTACAACGCGCGGGGCCATCAATACCAATGACCATAGATGGTGAACATAATGTGGACCAAGTATTCGGACTACGCTGTTACTGCCCAAGCATTCTACAGAGATGGGCAGACAGACCCCGTTATTGGCCTCCATCAACCATAGTTAAAAAAGTCGTATCATTAGGGGCCTTTGTTACACCTGTAGGTGTTAAGGGAAGTGAATTCAACCACATGGAATGGAGGATTTGTTTTAACACCGGTGAGACAGAACTTGTGAACAACCTGAATGACACACAAGCGAAAGTGTATGTTATGCTTAAAATGATCCTTAAAGAACTAATTAAACCACATAATAAAGAAATAACATCGTACGTGTTGAAAAACATTATATTATGGCAAGCTGAAAACACCCCACAGATACAGTTTCATTCACGCAGCCTATTTTACTGGCTGCATGACGGACTGAGAGAGCTTAGAATAGCTATTGAGAAAAAACAACTTTGCTATTACATGATTCCGGAGCGAAATTTAATGGCGACTTTTTTGGAGGATGCGATGCAGAGTAAATGGGTAGCCGATATCACGGACATGATTGAAGAAGGACCTAGTGTTATACTAAGATTGGACAAGATACGAAAGGCCATTGTCGGGTCACCAGAGCCGATGCTGTGGTTGAGCAAGAAAAGGATGGAGTTGGAGATGCTTCATCTNAATGGCATATCATTACCTGTGTCGGAGCAACTGATGTTTACAATGTCATATCATTACTTAGATGGGAGTGACTAATGTTAACAATGTCATATCATTAACTGGGTGGGTGCGACTGATGTTTACAATGTCATTTCATTAGCTCGGGGGGGGGGCGACTGATGGTTGGCGACTTTTATATAATCGCAAAAATGAATACCTACTCAATTGATTACATCAATACTATTTTATATAAAGATATTACTTCGAGTATAATTCGATCCTAATCTGTTTATAAGATATTAATGAAGTTATGTGTTCTTTTTGTCGACACTCCACCAACCTTTCAGCGACGTACATACACGCGCGCTTTTTAATGAGTCGATAATGTCAATATAGGTATTATAAGTAACAAAACTACAAATGTGTGTATGTTTGTCTATCGGCATTTCTTATGAATCGTGATGTAAACGTATGTTATTCACTGCATAAAATTGTCTACTAACAATACAACATGGTTCATCTATTTGTACTCGCAATTGCTTTTGTATTATTCAATAATACAACAGTCTAATCGTGTATTAAAGGGCATTGGACTTCTTTTAAACTAATTTGAAATGAAACCATATTTATGCAAAGTAAGAAATGGTTTTTTAAAATAAAATATTATGGCATCTAAACTGACTAAAAGATCGTGTTATGTTGCTTTCAGAATCATGTCGAAGGTCTGTCATTGGAGATTTCTGCTATAATGACAAAGCTGGGATACGGCCAGGTGATCAAACGGAGGCGCGTGGAGAAGTACAAGGAGGTTGATAGGCTTTATAATGCACCCGAGAGTTATGTAACTAAGATCACAGCTGGCAGCAAGGCGGAAGGGCTGACCTGCATGTATGAAAGTGATACGGATACTTTATACGTGGCGAAAGGTGTCCTCTGTGTGAGAGCTGGCATCGATCTTCAAACCATTCCAGGTGACATAGATCTATTTAGGATGGATACACGTGTATATCCAGGACACTGCATACTGGTACAAGAGAGACAATGCAAGAACACATTGAGTTTAATAGGCAATGCTTCGTGTGATAATGGATATGGGGACATTCTATTAAGTAGTTGTTTATGGGTCGATGAAGTGTCGGCATTTAAAAGAAACTTTCCAGACGGAGGGATGCAATTACAGCGCGCGGGGCCGTCACTACCGGCCATCATGAACGGGGTACTACATACGGACTCAGTACACGCATTTCAATGTTATTGCCCAAGCATTCTACAAAGATGGGCAGACAGACCCCGCTATTGGCCACCACCAGTCATAGTTAAGAAAGTCGTATCATAAGGAGCCTTTGTTACACCTGTAGGTGTTAAGTGAAGTGAATACAACCACATGGAATGGAGGATTTGTTTTAACACCGGTGAGACAGAACTTGTGAACAACCTGAATGACACGCAAGTGAAAGTGTATGTTATGCTTAAAATGATCCTTAAAGAACTAATTAAACCACATAATAAAGAAATAACATCGTACGTGTTGAAAAACATTATATTATGGCAAGCTGAAAACACCCCACAGACAAAGTTTCATACACGCAGCTTATTTTACTGGCTGCATGACGGACTGAGAGAGCTTAGAACAGCTATTGAGAAAAAAACAATTTTGCTATTACATAATTCCGGAGCGAAATTTAATGGCGACCTTTTTGGAGGATGCGATGCCGAGTAAATGGGTAGCCGATATCACGGACATGATTGAAGAAGGACCTAGTGTTATACTAAGATTGGAGAAGACACGAAAGGCCATTGTCGGGTCACCAGAGCCGATGCTGTGGTTGAGCAAGAAAAGGATGGAGTTGGAGATGCTTCATCTGGAGATGTCTATCAGAAGACAGCAATGTAAACATGAGAACAGGGATATTGACACGGATTTCATCCTGAAGGCAATAGACAGACGATGGTTAGAGATATTGAGAGAAGTTGGACTACGAATGTTTAAAGAGGACAGTTCTATAAACGGTTTTGGCAATAGAATATTAATGTAATTGTGAAATAAAATAAAAAATATTTGAATAACACATGTATCACGGCTACATTAATAATGATTACGAACTGTTTCATATAAAACAGTTTTGTTATTCAACCTTTTTTATGGCATTATTCAAAAGTTCGTTATCTGTGAGGAAGTCATCATAAAATCTTTGAAAGTATCCACAAAGGCTACATGCATTTTTTTTTGTATAAATCTTCTTTAATCACTTTCGGGTATTGTGCGACGAGGTGGTTTACTTATACATGGTGCCTATACCTCGTGACTTTTTAAGATCTGTGATGAGAGAATAAAGCGCGACCCAGATAACATTTTTAGGATGTCTTTTTAAATATTTTACCATTGTTAAAGGGATAAAGTGGAGAGCCCGCTTATTTGTGACAGTTTTCTATAGGTATCATGATTTAAAAAAAAGGTATTTTTTTTAGTAAAGTGCAACCGCGCGTTTGTTATATGAAGTCCCCACACTGATCCGACATTTTTCTAACCGTTCAAACGCGCGTTTGCACTTAACTGAAAAAAAATACTAGTTTGTTTAAAAAAAAATCATGATACCAGTAGAAAACTCCCACAAATGAGCGGGCACACTTTGTTCCATTAAAAATGGTTAAATAAATAACAATACACGTGTGCGCGTATGTTATTTGGGATCAGCCCCTCAATCCTCTTTTAGTGGTGCTTTACGGCGGTGGTCTCGGAAAGCAAACTGTTCAAACTACATAAATGGATGTGAACATAAATTTGTAGGAAATATACCTTTTCTATTTACATTTAAAACGTAAGGCACACATAATGCATAAGCTTTGGTCCGGCGGGGGGGAGGCGGATTTACCTCCTTCCCGATAATCTCGTGCATAAATCCTATTTTCATGTGTAAATAACTAAAAATTTTGTCCTTCTATACAAAAGGTATCGTGAATCAAAGGATTGTGTATGCATGTTTGTTTGGTGTATATTATTCTAAGTACTAATAGAATAACATTTACAAAATCATTTTTTCTTTAAAACATACATTTTCGAGAAAAAGAGATATTCCGAAGTGTTTAGTTGGGTAAGGTTAAATGATTTAGTTATAATTTGAGCATACCATAAATCCTTTTGAAATACATGACCGACTTGTATACCTGTGTTAAAGCCCATTTGATATTTTGTTTTATTTTGTATGTTTTAGTTTGGTAAGCGAAATTACTACCGAATTTATATGGATAATTCTTATCTAAATTGCTTATCAATAAAATCGTTATCGCTAGACCAGTTATTTTTCGTTGTTATTGAGTGTGTTTTAATAATTCTGTGTAAACGTAAACGACGCCCGATTTTGTACTTCCAAGATTCAGTATGAACAATTGGTGTTCTTTTGTTCTACCTATGGACTCGTTGTAGCATTTCGTTGTTATTGAGTGTGTTTTTATTATTATTTGTATAGGTAAACGACGCCCGATTTTGTACTTCCAAGTTTGAGTATGAACAATTGTTGTTCTTTTGTTCTACCTATGGACTCGTTGTAGCATCCCGTACACATTCAACAAATACAATTAACACTTTATTGCGATTTTATTTAAAGCCACATGAACTGCTAATATGAGCGTTTAAACTGATTGTCATTACATACTTTGCTGTATTAAAAACTTGTCCAGAACACGTTTGAATGACAATCAAAATATTGCATTTGTTAAAACCTGGATAAATTGTTACGTTTAAACAATTCTTTTATTTTTTTTTAATTTGGGTTCATAAAGTGGCCTAAGCACAATCTGCAAATATCCGTTTTTTTTAAAGATATATTCCCATGTAAACAAAACATACATTCTGTTAAACGGACTTGTTCCAAATTTGGTTCCAGAACAATATTCAAATTTGAATCCCGGTGAAGGCATTATGTTTCAGTCAACGTTTTTTCTTCCTTAAATGATTATTGAAGCATTTTTAGCTCATCTATTTTTTTTTAAGAATTATAAGCTATTGTCATCACTTGAGCGTCGGCGTCTGCGTCGGCGTCCGATTAAATTTTGTGTTTAGGTTCACTTTTCTCATAAAGTATCAAAGCTATTGCATGCAAACATGGCACACTTACTAACTATCATGAGGGGACTGGGCAGGCAAAGTTAGATAACTCTGGCTGGCATGTTAACAGAATTATGTGCCCTTTGTATCCGTAGAAAATAGAAAATTTGGTTAAGTTTTGTGTTTAGGTCCACTTTATTCCTTCTGTGATTACTCAGATAACTCTGGCTGGCCTTTTGACAGAATTATGTGCCTTTTTATACTTAGAACATTGAAAATTTGGTTAAGTTTTGTGTTTAGGTGCACTTTATTCCTAAAGTATCAATGCTATTGCTTTCATACTTGCAACACTGACTAACTATCATAAGGGGACTGTGCAGGCAAAGTAATATAACTCTGACTGGCATTTTGATAGAATTATGGCCCCTTTTATACTTAGAAAATTGAAAATTTGGTTAGGTTTTGTGTTAAGGTCCACTTTATTCCTAAAGTATAAAAACTATTGCTTCAATACTTGCAACACTTTCTAACTATCATAAGGGGACTATGCAGGCAAAGTAATGTAACTCTGACTGGCATTTTTACAGAATTATGGACCCTTTTATGCTTTGAAAATTTGGTAAAGTTTTGTGTTTAGGTCCACTTNTTTACCTCCTTACCGATAATCTCGTGCATAAATCCTATTTTCACGTGTAAATAACTATAATTTATGTCCTTCTATACAAAAAGGTATCGCGAATCAAAGGATTGTGTATGTTTGTTTGTTTGATGTATATTATTCTAAGTACTCATAGAATAACATTTACAAAATCATTTTTTCTTTAATACATTCATTTTCGCGAAAAAGAGGTATTCCGAAGTGTTTAGTTGGGTAATGTTAAGTGATTTAGTTATTATTTGTGCATTCCATAAATCCTTTTGAAAAACATGACTGACTTGTATACCTGTGTTAAAGCCCATTTGATATTTTGTTTCATTTTGTATGTTTTAGTTTGGTAAGCTCAATTACTACCGAATTTATATAGATAATTCTTATCTAATTTGCTTATCAATAAAATCGTTATCACTAGAAAATCTTAAGTTTTATTTTTCGTTGTTATTTTGTGTGTTTTTATAATTCTGTGCAAATGTAAACTACGCCCGATTTTGTACTTCCAAGATTCAGTATGAACAATTGTTGTTCTTTTTTTCTACCTATGGACTCGTTGTAGCATCCCGTACACATTCAACAAATACAATTAACACTATATTGCGATTTTATTTAAAGCGTAATAAAACCACATGAACTGCTAATATGAGCGTTTAAAATTATTGGCATTACCTACTTTGCTGTTTTAAAAACTTGTAACTTGTCCAGAACACGTTTGAATGACAATCAAAATATTGCATTTGTTAAAACCTGGATTGTTAAGTTTAAACATTTTTTTTTTCAAATTTTGGTTCATAAAGTGGCCTAAGCACAATCTGCAAATATCCGTTTTTTTTTAAAGATATATCCCCATGTTAACAAAACATACTTAGATAAATAAATAATAACAGTCAAATGACAAACGTCTGTTAAACGGACTTGTTCCAAATTTGGTTCCAGAACAATATTTAATTTTTAATCCCGGTGAAGGCATTATTTTTAAGTCAACGTGTTTTTGTTACCTTAAATGATTATTCAAGCATTTTAGCTTATCTTTTTTTTTAAGAATTATAAGCTATTGTCATCACTTGAGTGTCGGCGTCTGCGTCGGCGTCCGGTTAAGTTTTGTGTTTAGGTCCATTTTTCTCATAAAGTATCACAAGTATTGCATTCAAACATGGTACACTTACTTACTATCATGAGGGGACCGGGCAGGCAAAGTTAGATAACTCTGGCTGGCATTTTAACAGAATTATGTGCCCTTTTTATACGTTGACAATTGAAAATTTGGTTAAGTTTTGTGTTTAGGTCCACTTTATTCCTAAAGTACCATTGCTATTGCTTTCATACTTGCAACACTTACTAACTATAATAAGGGGACTGTGCAGGCAAAGTAATGTAAATCTGACTGGCATTTTGACAGATTAATGGCCCCTAATACTTAGAAAATTGAAAATTTGGTTAGGTTTTGTGTTAAGGTCCACTTTATTCCTTAAGTATCAAAGCTATTGCTTTAATACTTGCAAACATTTCTAACTATCATAAGGGGACTGTGCAGGCAAATTAATGTTAATCTAAAATGGCATTTTAACAGAATTATGGACCCTTTTATGCTTAGAAAATTGAAAATTTGGTAAAGTTTTGTGTTAAGGGCAACATTATTCCTAAAGTATCAACGCTATTGCTTTCAGACTTGGAACACCTACTTACTATCATAAGTTATGTAATTCTGACTGGCATTGTGACATCATTATGGCCCCTTTTATACTTAGAAAATTGAAAATTGTGTTAAGTGTTGTGTTTTGGTCCACATTACTCCAAAAGTATCATAGCTATTGCTTTCACACTTAGAACACTCTCTCACTATCATAAGGGGACTGTACAGGACACGTTGCATATCTCTGGTTGGCATTTTGAAGGAATTATTGCCCTTTTTTACTTCGTAACTTTGAATATTTTGTTAAATTTTGTGTTTAGATCCACTTTACTTCTGAAGTATCAAGCCTATTACTTTCCCACTGTAAATACTGTCTTACTATTAAGAGAGTACTGTACCTGCAAGTTGAATATGACATTGACCTTTGAATGACCTTGACTCTTCAGATGAAATTATAAAATTTTGCTAAAATTGCCATAACTGTTTTTATTAATGATCAGATTCGATTCATACTTTCACAAAACAGCACTTACCTGACATTCCACAATGGACTCCACCCAAACCATCCCCAAGCCCCAGCTTATTTTTTAAACATCATCTAATAAATGACCACACCCACACTATACCCCTTCTCACACCCCGACCCTCCCCTCCCCACCAAAAAACAAATTTGTTTTGTTTTAAAACATGGTTAAAAAAAAAAATATACCGTCCAACCATCCCACCCGAACTATTGCTATCAAACTTGTAATAAAATGCATACTCTAAAATCTGACTTTTAAATGATAAAAAAATGCAAGAACTGCAATAATTGCTTTATTTATGCTCGGATTCGATTCATATACATTTATGTATTGACATATTGACAAAACATGGTTAAAAAAAACACAAATATTTAATATTATTATTATTAATATTATTATTTTATTTTTTAAAGACAGTCCAACCATCCCACCCAAGAATCCCCCCCCCTCCAATTTTTGTTTTCATTTTTGAAAGATAATGTTATAAATGACCACACCCAACACTATACACCCCTCTCCAACCTCATCCCTCCCCATTTGGATTTAAGTAATGAGATAGATCCCTTCACATTTTAAAAGAAAGAAATAGATGAGCGGCCTGCCCCCGCTAGTCGGTGCTCTTGTTTTAGTAACAGTGACCTTCAATTGAATCTGATCGCATCCAGATAACCTCCCATAGTAGGTCTGCATATAAGCAAAAAACACAATTTGATTGCAATACCTCCATCCAAACTAAAATGATTTCTCACACAAATCTTATTATCTTAGTAACAGTGACATTGACCAGACTGGCCTCAAATGCAATCAAACACTAGAGCATCGTGTCTCTACCAACACACTCACTACCACTCAGAACAATACAACTATCCAAAGCTTTCTATTTTAATAACATTCGCCTTTAGCTGTACCCGACACACCCCAAATACAATCAATTGCGCGGTCTTCATTTACATAAATTACATCAAGATTGATCGATGCATAGTAAAGTATTTGACCGAAAATACCTCGTCTGCTGTTTTGTAATTGTTAGGAACAGGAACCTTGACGTTTATTGTTTCCATTTAAGCTACACACACAAACAATTTTAGTGCAACATGTAGAAGAACTGTATAGACAATCATTTGTATAAACAGAAATAATACGATCGATCAATATATATATTAAAGTTATAAGTTATATATATATATATACAATACAATACATATATACACATATATTTGCCAAATATTGTACTACCCAGCCAAATAAATGGCTTACGAGTCACTAAGCTAATATATTAGTGTGTAGTAATACAATTAAATCAATATAGTGCTGGAAAGTGTAAGGATTATTTTAATATAAAAAGAGTGAGATTCTTAAAAGTATTCACATTTAAAGTTTAGATGAGTTACTTCTGTTAATTATTAACAAGTGGAGTTACAATCATAGTATTGCAAGTTCGTGTAAAATAAGTAATACTATTAACATAAGTAGTATTATGCACATACTGCAATCATAGCATTGCAAGTTCGTGTAAAATAAGTAATACTATTTACAGAAGTAGTATTATGCAAATACTGCAATCATAGTATTGCTAGTTCGTGTAAAGTAAGTAATAATATTTACATTAGTCGTATAATGCACATACTGTTGTGTTTTGAATGTTTGTCGGATATATATAATGCTTCTGAACGTTTTATATCGCAATCTTAAATAGATAATGAAGATTTATAAATAAGTAATACTATTTACATTAGTAGCATAATGCACATACTGCAATAATAGTATTGCATGTTCGTGTAAAATAAGTAATACTATTTACATAAGTAGTATAATGCACATACTCCAATCATGGTATTGCAAGTTCTAGTAAAATAAGTAATACTCTTTACATTAGTAGTATAATGCACATAATGCAATCATAGTATTGCAAATTCGTGTAAAATAAGTAATACTATATGCATTAGTAGTATAATGCACATACTGCAATCATAGTATTGCAAATTCGTGTAAAATAAGTAATAATATTTACATTAATAGTATAATGCACATACTGCAATCATAGTATTGTAAGTTCGTGTAAAATAAGTAATACTATTTACATCAGTAGTATAATGCACATACTGCAATCATAGTATTGCAAGTTCGTGTAAAATAAGTAATACTATTTAAATTAGTAGTATAATGCACATACTGCAATCATAGTATTGCAAGTTCGTGTAAAATAAGTAATACTATTTACATTAGTAGTATAATGCACATACTGCAATCATAGTATTGCAAGTTCGTGTAAAATAAGTAATACTATTTACATTAGTAGTATAATGCACATACTGCAATCATAGTATTGCAAGTTCGTGTAAAATAAGTAATACTATTTACATTAGTAGTATAATGCACATACTGCAATCATAGTATTGCAAGTTCGTGTAAAATAAGTAATACTATTTACATTAGTAGTATAATGCACATACTGCAATCATAGTATTGCAAGTTCGTGTAAAATAAGTAATACTATTTACATTAGTAGTATAATGCACATACTGCAATCATAGTATTGCAAGTTCGTGTAAAATAAGTAATACTATTTACATTAGTAGTATAATGCACATACTGCAATCATAGTATTGCAAGTTCGTGTAAAATAAGTAATACTATTTACATTAGTAGTATAATGCACATACTGCAATCATAGTATTGCAAGTTCGTGTAAAATAAGTAATACTATTTACATTAGTAGTATAATGCACATACTGCAATCATAGTATTGCAAGTTCGTGTAAAATAAGTAATACTATTTACATTAGTAGTATAATGCACATACTGCAATCATAGTATTGCAAGTTCGTGTAAAATAAGTAATACTATTTACATTAGTAGTATAATGCACATACTGCAATCATAGTATTGCAAGTTCGTGTAAAATAAGTAATACTATTTACATTAGTAGTATAATGCACATACTGCAATCATAGTATTGCAAGTTCGTGTAAAATAAGTAATACTTTTTACATTAGTAGTGTAATGCACATACTGCAATCACAGTATTGCAAGTTCGTGTAAAAAAAGTAATACTATTAACATTAGTAGCATAATGCACATACTGCAATCATAGTATTGCATGTTCGTGTAAAATAAGTAATACTATTTACATTAGTAGCATAATGCACATACTCCAATCATAGTATTGCAAGTTAGTGTAAAATAACTTATACTCATTACATTAGTAGTATAATGCACAAAATGCAATCATATTATTGCAAATTCGTGTAAAATAAGTTATACTATTTACATTAGTAGTATAATGCACATACTGCAATCATAGTATTGCAAGTTCGTGTAAAATAAGTAACACTTTTTACATTAGTAGTATAATGCACATACTGCAATCACAGTATTGGAAGTTCGTGTAAAATAAGAAATTCTATTTACATTGGTAGTATAATGCACATGCTGCAATCATAGTATTGCAAGTTCGTGTAAAATAAGTAATACTATTTACATTAGTAGTAAAATGCACATACTGCAATCATAGTATTGCAAGTTCGTGTAAAATAAGTAATTCTTTTTACATTTGTAATATAATGCACATGCTGCAATCATAGTATTGCAAGTTCGTGTAAAATAAGTAATACTATTTACATTAGTAGTATAATGCACATACTGCAATCATAGTATTGCAAGTTCGTGTAAAATACGTAATACTATTAACATAAGTAGTATAATGCACAAACTGCAATCATAGTATTGCAAGTTCGTGTAAAGTAAGTAATAATATTTACATTAGTCGTATAATGCACATACTGTTGTGTTTTGAATGTTTGTCGGATATATATAATGCTTCTGAACGTTTTATATCGCAATCTTAAATAGATAATAAAGATTTTTAAATAAGTCTCTTATCAGTCAGCATACATTCTAGTCTCTCTCTATACGGAACGTTCGTTATGTTCGGTTTAATCTTTGAGACACAATTATAAAAAGATACTTTTAAATAAAGGTAGACTGGACATTTAGATAAGAAATGATATTCTGTTTAAACATGATTGGGTTCATTGCACAATACGCACAGTCTCTCTTCTACTTTTAAGTTTCTAAAACGCCCAGTTTCAAATCAGCGGCTCTTATTTGAGCGATTTAAGATCTTAAGTGCTTTGGTAGTGGCATAGATACATAATTTTCACATCCACGTTCGTGTTTTATTTACCGGTAAGTCCTGATCTTGGGTTGGGATACGAGATCTTTTTGCCATTGGTCATCATCCGTACGTGTAAATATCTCTTTAGCATGGCACAAAACCTTGTCCAGCGACATAATGCTCATGGATTTAGACGTATATAGATTGGGTAAATTTAATTGCTCCAAAACACGTTTCACGTCAGAACACCACCCGTGGCTGTGTGCGTAATCCCATAAAATACTTTCTTAGTGATTCTATCTATGTATATGCAAACTAATTTTATTGATTGCGAACTGTTTTTCCTATTTTAAGCAAACAGTGGCATTGAGCCGACACGTCCCAAATACAATTTCAAGCTAGATTCCCATGTAAGGTTGCTTTATCCTAAGCTAAGTTTCATCAAGATTGGTCAATGCAAATTAACGTTATTGCATGACAGCACGTTGTGAAAACTGTTTTCTATTTTAAGTAACATTGACATTGACCGATATAAAATACGCCCCTAATACAATCCAAAGCTAGGTCGCCGTATAGGTTCGTATTTGCTTATTTTCATGAAGATCGATCAATACAAACTTAAGTTATCGACCGGAAACCACCTGTTTGACGCTGCATGCAAGCCCGCCCGCAACACCCCCAATCGAATAACCAAGATTTTCAATTTCATGCACTCTCCTTAATCCACCACCCTATCAAAATTAGCATTTTAAGAAAGGCAACTTTTTGTAGGTCTTCCTCTATACGCTTTCTTTACTTATATCACTGACCAATTACTGCATCCCCCTTAATGAAAATATTTAATACTGGGAAAATCGGTGTTTTATACTGCACATGCGCAGTTCTGAGGTTTGGCATTGTGCCCATGATAAAAGCTACGATATGTGGAATTACAGCAGTTTTAGGTGTGCAAAAATATGTCTGTTTACACTAACCCGACTGGCCCTTAATTTAAGTTCTGACTCTTAACTTGTTTGGTTGTTGTGGTTATTTACAGGTTGACATGTCACTCTTTCTATGCTACATTTAATCATATTCGTTAAATTAACATTTAAATATAAAGAATGAATGGTGAATGTTTGGAAAACTTCGGTTATTGCAAATAATTGTTAACTTGGAAAATAACTTGGTTGCAGTAAAACGTGAACGCAAAAACAGTTTGGCTGACTTAGAAGGCTCTATGTTTCGCTATTTAATTAATAAACGATAATAGTACAACACAAGACTGTTTTCTCACAAACATCTGATTGTGTATAACTCGCTAATATTAAACTGGCACTGACTTGAATGCGTGAATATATAAAAGTATCGTTAAGCTGAATACATTATTTATCGAACTGAAAGCGATTTGAATCGATTGAAGCTTACTTTACTAAGTATTCAGTTATCATCTCGTTAAACTCGTGAAAAACTTGCACGAAGAAAACAGAAAGCAAATAAAGAAAGGAATCCGAGCGTTTAATTCGTGCTAATGATTTCACGGGTGGTAGGACAGTGTTGTCGATCTATATATTTTAAACATGCATGTACATCTCTTTGTTGAAAGTGCAATCGAATGGTTCCAACAATCTACGGATCGAAATGTAAGGATATGTGGCGAGGTGGCGTTTCCGTGCAAGATTTACTGCACAAACGTGCCAACCACGTTGCTAATATGGGCAGAGAGTAGAGCTTCAATATCATGACAGATTCACCAATGTATTAGATTCCTGGCTTTCTCTACGACAGTTTCAAACACGTTAGTGACTAAGTGACTACATAAAAGATTCTTCTTACTTGAAATAATGACAGTTTCACAAAATATGTTGATAATTTGGCAAAATATCAATTGAAGACGACTTCATGAAATGATGTTCTGGTTATATAAGTGCGTGCACTACCATTAAATATTAAGAAGTTACCACACCATATAAAGAAATAAACACGAACTTTAAAAAAAAGTAACCACATCATATAATGATGTTAGCACATTATATAAAGAAGTATCCACATCATATAAAGAAGTAATCATAACGTGCTAAGAAGTAACCACACCATATGACGAAGTAACCACATCAAATAAAGAAGTAAACGCTACATAGAAAAAGTATCCACATCATAAAACGAAGAAACCACACCATACAAAGAGGTAAACGCAACATAGAAAAAAGTATCCACATCATTAAAACGTATCCACACCGTATACAAAGTAACCAAATCATAAAATGATGTTAGCCCATTATAGATAGAAGTATTCACATCATATAAAGAGGTAATCGCATCGTGTAAATAAGTAACCACGCCATATTAAGAAGTAACCACATTAAATATAGAAGTATCCACATCATATAAAGAAGAAATCACATTATAAAAAATCATATATCATACAGCTAAATGATTTTATACTAGGATGCTCAAGGTAAAATATAAACGTGTGATTTTTTTGTCTACCAGCTTGCTTTACATGTCTACTTAATGAAACATAGCGGACTACTTTTTTCTCCTTTAACTCCTCATTCATTTGTTCTTAAATTTGGATATATACATTAATTGAATATTTACATTCAAAATCATTGTAGCGTATGAAAATAAAAGCCGTCAGTTATCAATCCAATTCAGTGTTCCTTTAAATTCTTTTAACTGAATGCAAAAAAAAAATCGTCAAACTTCAGGCGCTTACCTGCAGACAAAGTCACTTGATTGCATCATTCAGGTCAAAGACGCGAGTGACTTTCATTTTGAAACGCAGTCACATTAATTATAACAATTGTTTATATTTAGCATGGATTATTATAAAACAATTTGAATAACAGTGACTGCATTTTCTTTTTCTTTAAAATGTGGAATGTACTCGAATAACGCGATGTTTTGTTGAACTATTGACGGATTGAGAACAGTATTAATGAATTGTTCTTTTTCTTTTCGAAGGGAATTGGTGTTGAATTTAAAGGAAAATATCTTTGATGAATAAGTCGTTCCTTTGTTAGTTGATCAAAGAATGTATATCTGCAAAGAAATTCCTGTTTACATAAACTGCTTTTAAAACGAAAGATGAATAGCGACGAACAAATGTATCTTTCATTTCGTGTGCAGAATTTCAACTCATCATGGAAGCAAACAAAACTTGACAAAATAAACGTGGTTATTACACAACTTTGATTAGTAGAAAAAGAGCCAGTAGACGTTTGACTTGTTTATATCAGTTAGTAAAACGTGTTTAAAAAAGAGTTGTTTATAGGCTAAAATTAACAATATCGGCGGGAATAAATGCTGCATCACGCTTGACGACAGGGTACAGATATTGGAAGTTCAAAATAACAACCATTTTTTTTTTTTTTGCATTGATAAAAAAAACAAGAATTTAAGTTTGAACAAAACCTTCTGTGTTCTACTTGAGTCTGTTACATTTGCAATGCTGATTAAATTTAAATCATGGCATATGGCGATAGTTTGTCGTGTTACTCTTCTTTTGCGTGGAATTGTTAAGGACTATTTCTAGTTGCGTAGATGGGAAAGATCACAACCAATTTAAATATTGCTTCGCAATGTAAGATTCAGTTAATTTAATCTGTTTTTGCTATGATTTCAACAATTGAAGGCTACTTTTTATTGCATTATCAAACCATTTATTTATTTTAAACTGTATGATATTTACAATTCCACTTGCAAGCCTCGCCGTGTACAACTTTTTTCAACTCGTTGGTGAAATTCAAGTACATAATGCCACTAACATAATATTCTCTATATCCACCAACTATGAAGAAGTAACAACAACATGTAAAGAAGAAATCACAGAAACCTTATTATAATTACAACACCATATGGAAAAACAATCAACAACATACAATAACAGATTGACAACGAGGCTATATATTGATATTTGGACAAAACTATATTCATTTAGTATTATATGATACCCAAGGTTTTCCATACAATTTTATTTGTCCACGGAATCAATATCTATAAGCAGCGTGTGACGTCGTCATGCCATACGACAACATCAAGCTCATAAACTGTACGGGCAAGCACCAATCTCCTCATACTGGTCTACGGTAGCCACTTCACTCACAAGTAAAATCCTTCAAGATCGAAAAGGATTGATAGTTTGTAATATTGCTTCTATATTTAAGAAATATTGTCATTTATTAGTTTGTATACATATTTTTTACGAAATGTGTATTGGCAATTATTAGAGGTTTCGACCAGGGACCTATAGATCAGGGGGTAGATCGTACGCAAGTAACTGTTGTGGCGTAAGTGAGAAAAATATTTACTATTGTTCGACATGGCGGCCAACGGCTGATATTTCGATTTTTTCGCCTGAACTTTTGAAAGGTTTGTACATTTACCATACTTATTCGACATTATCAATACGCGCAAGATGTGATACTGATAAATATTTAACCTTGGTATAAATCCTGTAGCTGCATTATCAATATTCAAAAAGTTATTGACGACTTAATACGCAAGTTCCTGATTGTTTACGATTGACACGGCTCATTGTTTGTGCATTTTTATGTCATATATAAGGTTTTCTCAGCAGTTTTCATGGAAAGGTGGACTCAAGAACCATCATAGTGTCCCTTGCCTGAACACCAGGATGCTTCCAAAAGGCAATCGCACTATATGCATCAAAATTCGAAAATTAACCCCCATTTTCATAACTGTTGAGCACAGTAACCCCACTTTCCGTAACTGTTGTTTATGCAAAAAGCACACTTGGTATGTGTACATGAGTCCAGGCTAGTCCTGAAATAAGGACAATGTTTTGTCAGTATACTTGGAATACTAAGATTGGCCATGCAATAGCCCTTAATCATTGTATTGCTCAAGGAGCAGAATGAAAAGTGGATAAAAAATTCTATATTTTGAAACATATGCAAGGCATTAATGTATTTATATAAAGATGTGTTTGTGCAGTTACCATCCCATCTCTCAAAACTTAGCGTTCTGCGTTTAAAGATACCATCGTTCATATTATAGATGACCACTTATGAAAACAGTCAAATGTTCCAGGGAAATGCAACTGTATTTTGTTGATTCATATAAAGACATTTCTATTGTACAGGATATACACTTAATTCTTATTATAAGCAATTCATTTTTAAATGCTGCATAATACTGTTTTGCCGTTATGCGCAAATATCGTTAGAACGTCCATGTTAATTACTTACTTGAATTCCGTAGTTCTCTTTTAGTTTAAATTGTTTATCGTCACTGTTTCTGAATTTGTTTTTAAATTTCTTTTTAGAATATTATTTTATTTCTTTTTTGTTACCATATTAAAAAAAATACCCAGATGTTTTCATCTGCGCTGTTTAACTGTTATTAGGGCGAAAAACATTGCTTGTTTCTGGTATTATAGGTAGTCGATATATAAATAATTTTATAAACGGCGTAGTAAGCTTTGAGATTTAACACAAAATTGTGAAACAGGTATAAGATAAGACATTTGTGAAAGTGACGGTATCATAGCAAATGTACACACATCACACCAAGAAATGTTCTTAAGTCGAAGCATTTTTTTGCACTTTATGTTACTTATGTAAACGACTGAAGGTTTAAGAAAATATAATATTTGTGATTGTCATTTAAACGTGTTCTGGACTAAACGTTTTATTACAATAATGTATGAAATGCCATTTTATTTAAACGTTCATGTTATCATTTCATGTGGTAAAATTACATTTAAATAAAATCAAAATACATTTTAAAATTTATTTGTATTGGATTTGTACTCGAACAATGAGTCCATAAGTAGAAAAACAACAGAAGTTCACACAGAAACTGGTATGCACACAATCACATGGTCAAAGCATTACAACAACTAAATCAAAAACAACAACAGAACATCACAAAATATATGGTGGCTATAACGATTTTATTTGAAAGCAAATGAAATACTTTTGAGCTAATACAATCATAACTTCGTGCCTCAAAAAGTGGTAACTCTGTTGCTGTGGTCTCCTTCCTACCATTTAGTAATTTAATAGTAATTCAACTGAATGCGTTTTAATTCCCTTGTATTACTGTTTAATTTGAGTTGCAATTCTATGAAGTTAAACTTTATTTACACTTACATGTATATTGAATATTGCTGGGCCAAGAGTGAGGTTGAGCGCTTTATAAGCGTTTTAAACCCCAGTGCTTAGCATTAACCGTTCCAAGGCGGTGACCCAACTTTATTCTACTATGTGTGTATGTTGTTTCGTTTTGTGAGCAGTACTGTACTGTTTTGGCAGTTGGTCACGTGCCATAAAGAAAGGACTACGAAGGTGTGTATTATAAAAATGCAATACTGCCGGGGCTTCTGGAGTTTCACTTCTTTATATTCAACAATACGATAACCCAAAGTATATTATTCAGTCACTTACTTTAGATAAAACTGTGGTATGCACACACAAGTAACTAAATCACTTAACCTTACAAAACTAAGCCCATCAAAAATAGTATGTTTTAAGAATCTCGCAAGATTTAAACACAGTGAATTTAAAAGTACGTATTCAAAAAAATACAAATGAATACTTGAATAGCTTCTACCGTACAGCGTCGTTGTTCGCGAACAGCAGACCTTTTGTTTGTGGCCAGGAGATAAATACCGAACAGGGGAACACATTTTATAAGTTTCACATAGGCATTGGAGCATTTACAAAATCATATTATATGTTGACTTAATATGTTTTTTTTATTTATATGTAATATATGTAACGTGTAGGTAAAAATTGTAAATAATAACATGTAGTTAGCACAATACCGAACACCGCCATGTATGCGAAAGAGAGACCCCATGTTCGCGAAAATACTTTTGTATATAAATATTATTCATAAATAATAATAATTAGCATATGAACGTAACATTCATTCACGGCTTACTCAAAACATGGCAAAGTCACGAAATCAGATTTTTAACGTTTAAGGTATATTATTTTTTGTCATTTAAGCCTTGTTCTGCATGTATGCTATCAATTTTCACCCAATCTTAAGTTATTGCAGAAACATGTTATGCTAGGTCAGCATAAACGCCACATTTAAACACACACTGTCAATTCATTTTTTCTCATAGTTTACGAAACCGTTAGCTTGACCTAACTTGCCCCAAATGCACTCACAAGCTAGGTTTGCATGTAATCTTCCTACCCACACAATTTCAGTCTATGTCATGTCACATGATACTAGATATAAATTGAATAACATACTTTGGTTACTAAATGCGCCGCAGCGTCAATGGGGAGCTGATATGATGTCTGAACGTCTGAGGGTAATACAGAGATTACTGAAGATGTGACATGTCGTTATCGCTTACCTAGAGCCAATGTTGTGGTTCAGTAAGATTACAGCAGAGCTGGAGATGCAACTTGAGGAGGTGAGCAGATAGGAATGATAGGTTAAGATGGAAATAAAAAAAATAATACATCGCATATTATTCTGCACTAGATACAGACACGTCAGTTTCAGTTAGTAAGACAACGGATGCTTAATGAGGTAAGTTGTTTCTGATCTAGTTGTAAGTTTTAATAAAATTGTAATTGTAATTTGCTTCTTAAAATCAACTAGTACTAAGCCTATTGACTATATCAATACTTTTGACATTCAAAAAATATTTACCACACACAATATAAATAGGTAAATAAATTTAACATCATCCCATTACATCCACAGCTTACATTGTTTGTGTCCTCAAATAATTTGACACGTATTCACTTAAATTTCCATAAATAAAATACGTCAACCCGATTAAAAGATTGTTTTATATGAAGTGATTTCAATATTTAAAATTATCGGTGAAATAAGTCATTTATCGTTCTTAATAGCCTGATCAGGGACTTCCTTGTTTTGTAACTGTATATTAATTTTATAGATAGAAGTGTTTGGATGCATGTCATGTCATAATAATAGTCAAGCGTCAGAAACATGTTAACATAACTAACATTCAATCGAACAACTACGGTAACAGTTACAAAACAAAAATACTTATCCACACTCAATATTGATTGTGAATACATCAACATATCGAAATCATAAAATGCATTGCCTGTTAACATCTTGACCATGGGGCTTCGTCGGTCGCCAAGGTGACTGGAGGATATTAATTCAATGTACCAGACATTCGGGCTTGTCATCGTTGTCCAAACTTGATTCAAGAGTACATGTATATGTCATATGATTCTATGCTTAGCGTTCCATTATACGCCCTTGTATTTTCAAGCCACCTTTCCAAACTAATTGCGTTGACGTTTCAAAATAACAAGAAAAAGACAAAAAGTTATACCTAATGAGTAACCTCTTTAAGAACACTCTCTCCTCACATCGTATATTTTTTTAACAGTTCTGCATCTTACGGACCGAGAATCTGTGTGTTCATTTTTGTAACAAAAATACATCTGCGTGTCAATTATGTGTGACACGGAAGACACGTGCCCTCGTTTAGGACGTGAATCGTTACGATGTGAGGACAATCTTACGGAGAATAAGGACAGTCCCATGGAAATTCGTGTGCAATGGCATTCAACAGCCATGCGCGCTGCTATTGTGAGCTCTTGTCAAACGTACAGGCGCCGCAATAATTGAAATGAAATATCCTGTTCGGTGAAGCAGGGTGAATTTCGAATGAACACATATATAGTTAAAAATGATTTGTTCAGAACTTAAAGTAAATAAATAAGCTTTTTAAGTAAATCTTAGGTAATTGTCGTTGAGCATATCACTGGTGTAATGTAAGAAATAGAAGGCTTCCGGTATATCTTCATGTAAGACATGAATTCTCCATGATTAACTTGACAAGTGGTATTGTTAAGTGACCATGTGGCGCCATGTACTTTCATAAAATAACTAAGAGTATGTGCATGTTTAGGCGCTATATTGTCATATATATATTAGCTTAAGCAAACTTTGATCGAACTTTGCACGTTATTTCACGTGACGACAGGGAGATAAAAAGTAATTAACAGACTGATTTAACAGACTGATTTCAAAGTGTGTTATTGTTGGTTTTGTAATATGTTAATCACAGCATTACTTTTTACGTTGTCGATTCTAGCGGGCACCTGGTTTTACTATGTCAGTTACTCAGGTAGTTTGAAACTATTGATGTAAAATGCGAAAGTAAACTTTGCAATCAAAAGAGGTGCGTATATCTAAATTTCAATCCGTTCCCCTACCTCGATACGTTAACTTACAATTATTTGATTTATATTCATTATAAACATCTTTAATGCATAATAACGCGATAAACAAAATAAAATGAAATTTATTATTTGTGCTTACATTTCATGCTGATTCCACCTGCCAAAATTAATAATAACCGTGCTCATTAAACGTTAATTAGACATTTACATAAGTTGACATTTTGTAGGATTGTTTTGAATTTTTAACCATAAGTTTATTGCCAAAAATAACAATAGTTCATAAAAAAGGCAACCGCGTCACTTTGCAAATGTATATTAACTTACAATATCGCAAAGTACGGCGTATCTTACGATTGCTCTAAGATGTGTTTTCGTATTATGAAATAGCGGTCTCGTAGCGGTCTCTTTATGATCTCGTAAGTTACACCCTAACTTGTAATTGATGTAATATTCTTGGGGGATAGGAGTCTCTTATGCTTTTCAAAGTTCAGGTACATTTCTGTTTACTAGATTGTTTTATGATGTATTGAATCGAGCATTTGAATAACGTGTTAAGCGAGGTACCGAACTTAAGCTCCAATAAAACATGTACATTCATTAAAAAAAAACATGAATGTGTTATTATCCGTTACATAGTACATATTTTATCCCAATTTACTTTCAGATAAATGCTGAAGGAGGTATCGGTGTACAGAGTCAGAGTCTGACACCAATCTCACAGATACTAGCCTTTACAGTCGTCACTTACAGGCAAGTCAGCAGACAATGCTTGTTTCAAATAAAGGCACTGGTAGCCTATTTGAATTGTGTTAAATAATCAGTTTTCGAATTAATGTTAAAAACAGGCTAAATTGAAAACAAAAAAAATGATAGTGTATTTAAACAACTATTGCGACAGGAAAGATTGTGGTTCAGGCCGTCGACGGCGGATATTTCCATTCATAGAATCAAGTGAACAAATCTGTAATTTATTTCAGAATCAAGTTTGAAAAAGAACGTTTAAGTTTTAATTTTAACGTTCGCATATGGTTTTAGTATTTATGAACGCCCATTAAAAATATTTTTTAAATATAAATATATGTGCCAGAGACATTTAAGCGTGGGCGAGAAAATAATAATTATAGTTCTATTTATAACCTCGATGTGTTTAAGTTATTTAAATATTGGACTCGTCCGCTTAATAAAGACAACATTTTTTCATTTATAAAATTGTATGAGACATACATAGGGCATGTTTTACATATACCATAAGTCTAGCAAATAATCGTGTAGGTATAACTTTCTATCATTGACAAATATGTGTAACATGCCAATTTATCGATTTATTATTTTTATTCGCCTGATTGTTTTTTAAATTATATAGTCTCACTATGGCTATATTTTTGTTAAATGGTCAACGGCGTTTTACCGATGTTCCAATAAAAAAAGAAACTTAAATCGATTTAAAAAAGATTTGACACGTCAGGGACAAATGTACACATGAACACTAATAGTACAATCGTTATGAATACAATGCACCCGTAGTACCGTTACACACATGCACACTATCAATTACGGGACTGTAGTAAAAAAAAAAAAGTCTGAATTACCGGTCTCTGACACTACGTAGATAGGTCTGTAACAACCTGCGATTAGCAATCATACCAGATCTCTGAGAACGATAATATGAATTATTTTAATAAAATGTCATTTAGTAACTGTCTGTTCAAATACTTTACAAACTATGAGTAGATTAAAGAACATTGAAGGTAAAACACTTTATTGTTTTATTAGGGTTTGTGTAAACATTGAGTAAAACGAAAAAATAGCTTATAGCATCAGTGCATAGTTATCCAAAAAAACAACCTGCATGACATTTACTATTAGTGGATATTGTCAAAGTATACATGGAAGTAACAGGGTTTAATTCAAACGTGTCACTGACTCACTGGTTAGGAAGGCTTGTTACAACGCCTGTATGAACGTAATCGTGTACGGAACCGGAAAAAGCTTAACGCAATGCGATAAGGCGGTAAAGTAATAAAGCAATATGCTTATATGCCGTAGGTGCGTGAAGTTGGCACACCGCTTAGTTATCGACATCAGCTCAGCAAATTACGAATGCTGATCTGGCACAGCACCTGGCTCGAAGTGTTACGGCGAATGCTGAGCGAGAACAACAATCTAGCGCGACATTCCAGGTCATTATTCGTTTAAAAAGTGTAACGGCGAATGCTGAGCCAGCTCAGCACTCCGGCGCGACATTCCAGATCGGCATTGTTTTTAAAGTATTACGGCGAATGCTGAGCCAGCTCAGCACTCCAGCGCGACATTCTAAATCAGCATTCGTTTAAAAAGTGTTATTGCGAATGCTGATCCAGCTCATCAACCCAGCACGACATTCTAGATCAGCATTCGTTTTAAAAGTGTTACTGCGAATGCTGAGCCAACTCAGCACTCCAACGCGACATTCCACATCAACATTCGTTTCAAAAGCGTTAACGCGAATGCTGAGCCAGCTCAGCACTCCAGCGCGACATTCTAGAGCAGCATTCGTTTAAAAAGCGTTGCGGCGAATGCTGAGCCAGCTCAGCACTCTAGCGCGACATTCCAGATCAGCATTCGTTTTAAAAGTACTACGGCGAATGCTGAGCCAGCTCAGCACTCCAGCGCGACATTCCAGATCAGCATTCGTTTAAATGCTCGCTTAATTTGCTGAGTTGATGTGGATTACTGAGCGGTGTGCCAACTTCACGCACCTATATGCCGTGTGGACATGAAATGTTTCGGCAAAAAGTCGTGCAGTAAATACAAGTAAGACGGTCATCGCACAATCGCCGCAAGCCGATTAGTGAAGATGATTTATACAACATCGATTCAGGAAACCATTGCGGATAGTTTCATAGAGTTTATAGTGACTTGTTCTGATAATTTTGTACTTTGAAAACATTTCATTTATGCTTTTATTAAAAGCACTTATTTTTTGAAATGGGTAGACGTTACCATATAAGCAAGGACAAAGTTGGATATTAAAGTTTGCCTTTCTCTGGATTCAAACCCGGGATCTTTCGGAGAAAAATCGGTCACGTTACCACTGCACCAACCAAACTTGTAATAGTATAATAGGCGTATTTTAAATGCTCTGTTTGCTGGTTTAATTGGCACGTGTTCACTTTAATTGAAATATATTAAATATTTCAAAGTCATAACAAGCATCATTAAATAGTAAGTGATAACATATGGAATATATATATATATATATTCGGCGAATGAAAGCCTATATCTTTCTTGCTAATCTGACTAAAGACTACTTCTTTAGAGTTAACATTAATTTAAAAAATACTTTTGACGTTTGTCATGTCTATTTCACTTAGACGTATTTGCTGAAATGCTTAACAGTATGCACTTGTTCTAGTTTGACGTATGGAAATAATACTTCCAAAGCAGCATGCATGGCTGTGGCATGGGAATAATGCGAATTCTTATGCATTTAATTGTATTCTTCGTCGCATAGGTATTTAAGCCTCTATTATCCGCAAACACAGCGAGATTCCCAAATCACGACCTCTTAAATTGCAAAATATATGTTATGTACAAAACATATTTGTCACGGTACCGAACTTAAGCGGGATTGGTGAAAAGATGTGTGGCGGCCCGGTTAGCTCAGTCGGGAGAGCATTCGCCCTGTTAGCGAGGTGTCCCGGGTTCGAGTCCAGGACTGGCCGCACACTTTTCACCACCCGGCGACAATGGCGCCCAACGTGGGGCCATGGCTCTTGCATTCGCATGCAGTTTTCCATAGAACCTGCCCGTGGGTCCGTCAGTATCAGTAATTCACTGTTCCCTGTGACTCGAATTCAAGGACGAATTCCAACTTAGCAGTGGAGAATGTCACGGTACCGAACTTTAGCGGGATTGGTGAAAAGATGTGTGGCGGCCCGGTTAGCTCAGTCGGGAGAGCATTCGCCCTGTTAGCGAGGTGTCCCGGGTTCGAGTCCAGGACTGGCCGCACACTTTTCACCACCCGGCGACAATGGCGCCCAACGTGGGGCCATGGCTCTTGCATTCGCATGCAGTTTTCCATAGAACCTGCCCGTGGGTCCGTCAGTATCAGTAATTCACTGTTCCCTGTGACTCGAATTCAAGGACGAATTCCAACTTAGCAGTGGAGAATGTCACGGTACCGAACTTTAGCGGGATTGGTGAAAAGATGTGTGGCGGCCCGGTTAGCTCAGTCGGTAGAGCATTCGCCCTGTTAGCGAGGTGTCCCGGGTTCGAGTCCCGGACTGCCCGCGCACTTTTCACCACCCGGCGACATATATAAGATAAATAAACATCCAATCTTAGTGTGTGTTTGTGTATGTGATACTTTCAAGGGGCAAATTGACGGTATTGCTCCCTAAATATAGACATTCATAAAAACAACAAAAAATACCATGCGAAAATTATGTTTTGATATACGCCTGCATAAAGATTTGAAATTAGTAATACAGATTTAATAAAACGTTTACTACACGTTAGTTCCGTTATCAATAGTGCGCTTGCTTATAGCGGTACTAAGTTTAGTTTAAACCTATTTATTTTAGCTCGATTGCATCGAAAGCCGTAGGCTTATTTGAAACGCTCTCGAGTCCGTTTCCCGGGACTAGAACAGTGATTGGTGTCTTTGTGAGAGATCTAAAAAACGCTCCCCCAGTGGGGATCGAACCCATGACCTCCCGATCGCTAGGCGGACACCATATCCACTTCGCCACGGCGACCTTGTACAGCTGTGCTTAGTGTTAAATTAATTTAATATTACCGATGTAATAACTGTAAAGCATTTTCCTTGACTGTTAAAAAAGTCCCCGGGGAAACTTTTTATAATCATACAAATTAATAGTAAAGTACCGTATAAACACATTAGACATTTCTGTTAAGCGACCATTTATTTATTTATAAGCTAGACTTCCCCTTTTTTAAATATACCACTTACACTTCGATATGCTCCTTTAATAGAAAGTTGTGTTGTATAAGAATAATGAAATTGCCGAAAGATTTCAGGCGAGAAATTCTTGTAAAGCTCCGGTAATGATTTATTTATTTAAGACAAAACATAAGGCCAATTTGTTCCGAGGTTACAACGTTTTATATCATTTACATTTCACGTACCGGATGTGTCTTATCAGTTCCCCTTAATACTAAAGTTAAATTTTCTCTCCTGCTGGTGCAGCTTAAGTATCACTTTATGTGTATTTTATAACTCTTCACCTTTTTTCATTTCCAGCGCTTTGATTAATTTGATTAATTAATGTAGATGGTCAACCCATCGCTTAAATTTAGTACTCATTTATTTTTGAATGTTCCTGAAATCGAAAATGCGGGCGTTATATAACACAATCTTCAATACGTGTTGGTATGTATCATTTGTTTAAGGTGAAATGTAAACACCTTGTGTTAACATATGAAATTAGTCATGGCTGTAGACAAAATGTTGTATGTGCTAACGTACTTTGTAAACACATCGAACTAATAACTCAGAAGCTTTAGTACAATTGATCTTGGCAAGACTTTTTCACATTGTGTAAAAAACAAAAACTGCCTTCCCTTCAAATGTTAATTTTCCTAAGTTAAAATAAGTGATCTTGAGTTATACACATGATATCGATTCAAGAGGGATAGGTTATCTTTGTCATGTTACTTCAGGTACTTCATAGAGCTTCATCAAACGATTGAGTATTGAATATAAACATGAGTTTGCACGTTCAAACTTGTGTTTTTTTAATATAAAAAAGGGGAATACTCTCTTTGTTTTTAAATAAGCATTGATTTGTTAAACTCCGACTACAAGTGTGTACCCAATGATTCATTTATACTACCAACACTATGTTGTTTTGACATTAGACCCGTTTAATGAAACATCCTTCTCTTTTAGTATTCCATTAGCACATAGGTCCGTTATGAACCTGGGGCCTTTATCTGAAAGCTACATTTAGGCATTTTTTCGTGTAAGAGTCCCTTTGTGTCACTTTGCGATTTTGAATTATCTTCAAACGCACCTATCTCACATGACCTTGTAAACCATATCTTAAATTAATGACACAGAATCGGACTCATAGTGATATCATAAGCTCTGTTCAGTATTATATCGGATGCACACGTTTGTAAATTATAGTAAACTTTGACCGAACAATCTTAGTTATTTAACGGGACGATATGGGGATGAATTAGAACTTAATGAGGTCAAAGTGTGTATGCAGCAATACAGCCAGTAATTAAATAGTTTGATGTACTGCATTTTGTCATTATGATTTAGTTCATGCATATTAAAATATGTTAATATTGATTTAAACTATGGTTGAGTTCAACTTTTTGCTTGTATTATTAAAGCAACAAATATTAATATTTCACATTCAATCGTTGCAGTTTCTAGAGATAAGTACCTTGTTTAATTGCGAAACTTCGAAATTAGTGTTAACCGTGTTTAAAAACCTTCTTTGCAAAAGACTTTCCATGAGTATGCACAGTAGCTTTAAAACGTATGCTAGTAGCCGGTAAGTATAATGTCAGGTAGCACTGAACAATGTCCGGTCGTAATATGGAATGATCGTGCGGTCAACTTCTCTCGCGGCAGACACACGACCTCGTTATGTACGTAACTCCGAACATTTTGAGAAAGAAGCCTACATAGAATCAGAACAGTCTCACGGAAATTCGATTATTTTAGATAAATTATAGTGCGCAGGCGGTCTCGGCACAAAGGCATCGCAATATAATCGCGTACAATGTTAACGATGCTTAAAATCGCACCAAATTATAGCCAACAGTGACCGGAAAAAAAGGTAAACTTTTAAAATACCACGGTTAAACGCGTTCAGACACACGTTGTTTTAACCGCACATTTGCCACTTACATGTATACGATCACGAAACAAACTTGAATTATACGTGTAAGCTACAAATATGCATGCCACAGCAATGTACGCTTCTATTGCCAGATCTTCAAGCATAAAGACGCCACAAGAATTGACGACGAATAATTTAATTTGGCAATAAAAATTATATAATATATTATAGTTAAATACACATTTGTTCAGTACTTAAATTAAATGACTTCGAATATAAATTAAAACTAAGGAAATTGTCGTTGAGCATGTAACTGTGGTGATGTAATAAATAGAAGACTTCCGATGTGTGTTCATGTATGTCGTGAAATGTCCCTGCTACACTTGACAAGTAGGGGTATCGTATGGTGAACGTGTGGCGTCGTGTTCAACGATAAAAAAACTAAGAGTACGTGCATGGTTTGGGCGTTGCATTGTAAACTATATCAGCTTTAGCAAACTATGACCGAACTATCTTAGATATGTAACGTGACGATAGGGAGATGTAAAATAATGAACATACTGAGGTCAAAGTTTGTTACAGTTGATTTAGATGTTGTGGGACGTTTTTATACTATTTCTGTAGAATAAGAAAGTAAACCTTGCAACAAAAGGCCCTGTGTATAAATTATAACTAAATTTCAGTATCCGGTACTTTACTTCGTTACGTTTACATACACTTATTGAAATACACCGAACAAACAAAACTATAACCTATCACAAATTTGAGAGTATTCTATATTTATTTCACGTTTATCATAATTATTAAAAGAATGTCAAATATATTATAGTTACAACTATAAAGAGTTTGGTGGTATAAATTTAACTCTTGTAATTGAATTATTTGATCATTTGTCATTTTAGATCTTAACAAAAATACATGTTTTACTGCCATGATAACTGAACTGCCGGTGATGAGAGAAATCGGACATTAACTATTAAAATATTAAATAATCGCGATATCATGACCACGTGATAATCGCGATATCATGACCACGTGATAATCGCGATATCATGACCACGTGATAATCGCGATATCATGACCACGTGATAATCGCGATATCATGACCACGTGATAATCGCGATATCATGACCACGTGATAATCGCGATATCATGACCACGTGATAATCGCGATATCATGACCACGTGATAATCGCGATATCATGACCACGTGATAATCGCGATATCATGACCACGTGATAATCGCGATATCATGACCACGTGATAATCGCGATATCATGACCACGTGATAATCGCGATATCATGACCACGTGATAATCGCGATATCATGACCACGTGATAATCGCGATATCATGACCACGTGATAATCGCGATATCATGACCACGTGATAATCGCGATATCATGACCACGTG
>VMBQ01002749.1:68456-124318 GCA_007657795.1 Dreissena rostriformis
TGATGACGACGTTGACGATGATTAAGATTATGATGATAATGATAATTATTTTTATTATTTTATTTTTTTTATCATTATTATTATTATTATTATTATTATTATTATTATTATTATTACTATTATTATTATTATTATTATTATTATTATTATTATTATTATTATTATTATTATTATTATTATTATTATTATTATTATTATTATTATTATTATTTTTATTATTATTATTATTATTATTATTATTATTATTATAAACCTGATTTATAAAGCGCCCTTTTCATGTAATAAAACACGTTCAAAGGCACTGTACAATAATGAATACATACCATAATCTTGTAAAAAACATAAAATAACCATAACATAGTAAAACTATTTAAAATCTAACTGCATATGATAAGAAAAAAAAACGTAGCCTGGTAAAACAAAAGAATCAATAAAATCGTCACATGAAACATTACTATTTTAAAAGGGATTAACAGTAAAACAACATTTGTGGACTATCCAAGTACATTAGCAGTTTATCGAATCTGAAGTGCCAATATTGATTAAATCAGTTTCCGTAGACCAGCACGAAGTAGTGGGTCTTTAATTGTCTTTTTAAATGTTTATAACCTCATACCATAACCTGGATGGTAGCGACTGCTGTTTATAATGTCATCCCATTACCTGGGTGGTGAGATCGACTGCTGTTTATAATGTTATATCATTACCTGAAAGGGATTGACGGATGTTTGCAATGTCATATTATTACCTTGGTGGGAGCGACTGATGTTAACATTGTTATATCGTTTCCTGGATAAGAGCGACTGGTGTTTACAATGTCATATCATTATCTGGGTTGGCGCGACTGATGTTTACAATGTCATATCATTATCTGGGTGGGAGCGACTGATGTTTACAATGTGATAACATTACCTGGATGGGGACGACTGATGTTTACAATGTCATATCATTACCTGGGTGGGGGGCGACTGATGTTTGCAATGTCATACCTCAACCTCGGTGGGAGCGACTGATATTAACAATGTCATATCATTACCTAGGTGGGGCGACGGATTTTAACAATGTTATATCATAACCTAGGTGGGAGCGACTGATGTTTACAATGTCATATCATTACCTAGGCGGGGCGACTGATTTTAACAATGTTATATCATTACCTAGGTGGAGCGACTGATGTTTACAATGTCATATCATTACCTGGGTGAGATCGACTGATGTTTACAATGTCATATCATTTCCTTGGTGGAGACGACTGATCTTTACAATGTCATATCATTACCTTGGTCGGGTGGGGGCGACTGATGTTTACAATGTCATATCACTACATTGGTTGGGACGAATGATGTTTACAATGTCATATCATTACCTGGGTGGGATCTACTGATGTTCACATTTTCATGTCATAACCTTGGTGGGGGCGACTGATGTTTACAATGTCATATCGTTACCTGGGTTTGAGCGACTGATGTTTACAACGTCATATCATTACCTGGGTGGGATCGTCTGATGTTTACAATGTCATATCATTACTTGGACGGGAGCGACTGATGTTTACAAAGTCATATCATAACATGTGTGGGTGCGACAGATATTAAAATGTCATATCATTACCTTTATGGGGGAGTGGGGGAGACTGATATTTACAATGTCATATATATTTACCTGGGTTGGAGGCGACTGATGTTTACAATGTCATATCATTACCTGGGTAGGAGCGACAGAGCTTTATAATGTCATATCATTATCTCGGTGGAAGGCGACTGATGTTTACAATGTCATATCATTACTTGGATGGGAGCGACTGATGTTTACAATGTCACATCATTATTTCGGTAGGAGCGACTGATGTTTACAATGTCATATCATTACTTGTGTGGAGGCGACTTATGTTTAAAATATCATATCATTACTGGGTGGGAGCGACTGATGTTTTCAATGTCATATCATAACCTGGGTTTGGGTGACCGATGTTTTAAATGTCATATTATCACCTTTATGGGGGAGACTGATGTTTGCAATGTCATATCATTACTTGGATTGGGGCGACTGATGTTTACAATGTCACATCATTATTTCGGTGGATGCGACTGATGTTTACAATGTCATATCATTACTTGGGTGGGGGCGACTCATGTTTAAAATGTCATATCATTACTGTGTGGGAGCGACTGATGTTTTCAATGTCATATCATTACTTGAATGGGAGCGACTGATGTTTACAAAGTCGTATCATAACCTGGGTTCGGGTAACCGATGTTTTAAATGTCATATCATAACTTTTATTGGGGAGACTGATGTTTGCAATGTCATATCATTACCTGGGTGAGAGGCGACTTATCTTTACAATGTCATATCATTACCTGGGTGGGAGGCGACTAAGCTTTACAATGTCAGATCATTACCTCGATTGCAGGCGACTGATGTTTACAATGTCATATCATTACTTGGATGGGAGCGACTGATGTTTAGAATGTCATATCATTACCCGGGTGGGAGCGACTGATGTTTACAATTTCATATCATTACTTGGGTGGGGGCGACTGATGTTTACAATGTCACATCATTATTTCGGTGAAAGCGACTGATGTTTAAAATGTCATATCATTACTGGGTGAGAGCGACTGATGTTTACAATGTCATATCATTACTTGGATGGGGGCGACTGATGTTTACAAAGTCGTATGATAACCTGGGTTCGGATGACCGATGTTTAAAATGTCATATCATTACCTTTATGGGGGAGACTGATGTTTTCAATGTCATATCATTACCTGGATGGGAGGCGACTAATCTTTACAATGTCATATCATTACCTGGGTGGGAGGCGACTAAGCTTTACAATGTCAGATCATTACCTCGATGGGAGGCGACTGATGTTTACAGTGTCATATCATTACTTGGATGGGAGCGACTGATGTTTAGAATGTCATATCATTACTGGGTGAGAGCGACTGATGTTTACAATGTCATATCATTACCTGGGTGTGAGCGACTGATGTTTACAATGTTATATCATTTTTTGGGTGGGGGCGACTGATTTTTAAAATGTCATATTGTTACCTGGGTGGGGGCGACTGATGTTTACAATGTAATATCATTACCTGGGTGGAGCGACTGATGTTTACAATGTCATATCATAAGCTGGGTGGGAGCGACTGATGCTTAAAATGTAATATAATTTGTAAATTAAATATTCACTGCATAAAATTGTCTACTTACAATACAACATGGTTCATATATTTGTACTCGCAATTGCTATCGTATAATTTAATAATACAAGAGTCTTATCGTGTATTCAAAGGCACTGATCTTCTTTATACATAAACAAAACTAATTTTAAATGAAACCATATTTAACCAACGTAACAAATGTATTGTTAAAATAAAATAAAATTGCATCTAAACTGACATAAAGATAATGTTATCAATGACGTTTGAAAGAAACAAATACATCATAATTGTTTCTAAGAATGAAAGAATAACGTCATATTCATGTGTTATCATCATAGCTCCAATAGCGGTTTAGGAGCAAAACATGATTATATTTATTTTATCATAATCAATAAGACGATTTCACGTACATTAACACACATATGTAAAGGTTATAGTATAAAATTACAATAATATGATTATGAGTATCCATTACACAATTGCGCGTCTTTGTGTCTATCGACAATACTTATGAAACTTATTGTAAATATATGTATTTCAATGCGCAAAATTATCTACAAATAAAACACAATGGTGCATTTATTTGTACTCGAAATATGTATGGTAGTATTCAATAATTTAACATACAGTTAAATAAAAAGACATTAGACTCCGTTTATAAATGAACAAAACTAAAATTTACCTAAACATATATTTCAACCACATAACGAAATGTATTGTTTTTCATGCTCTTATACTTTAAATAAAAACAAATTGCGCATCTTAAATGACTTAAAGATCGTGTTATCTTGTTTTAAGAATCATGTCGAAGGTCTGTCATTGGAGATCTCTACTATAATGACAAGGCTGGGATACGGCGAGGAGATCAGGCGGTGGCGCGGTGAGAAGTACAAGGAGTGTGAAAGGCTTTACAATAGAGGACAAAATAATGTCACTACCATCACAGTTGGAAGCAAAGCAGAGGGGCTGACCCGCTTTTTTGAAAATGATACGGATTTTTTATGTATTATGAACGGTGTCCTCTGCGTTGAGGCTGGAATCAATCTTCACACCATACCAGATAACATAAATGTGTTTAGGATGGATACACGTGTATATCCTGGACACTGTACACTGTTACACGAGAGACAACGGAAGAAAAATTGGAATAGTATGTACGATGCTTTGTGTGATAATGGATGTGGAGACATTCTATTAAGTAGTTGTTTATGGGTCGATGCATGGCCGGCATTGAAAATAAAACAAGCCGGATCGGTGCAATTACCACGCGCGGGGCCGTCAATACCGGACATTATAGACGGGGTATATAATAGGGACACAGTAATCGGACTACGCTGTTACTGCCCAAGCATTCTACAAAGATGGGCAGACAGACCCCGTTATTGGCCATCACCCGTCATAGTTAAGAAAGTTGTATCATTAGGAGCTTTTGTTACACCTGTAGGTGTTAAGGGAAGTGAATACAACCACATGGAATGGAGGATTTGTTTTAACACCGGTGAGACAGAACTTGTTAACAACCTTAATGACACACAAGTGAAAGTGTATGTTATGCTTAGAATGATCCTCAAAGAACTAATTAAACCAAATAATAAAGAAATAACATCGTATGTGTTGAAAAACATTATATTATGGCAAGCTGAAAACAACCCAAAGACACAGTTTCATACACGCAGCTTACTTTACTGGCTGCATGACGGACTGCGTGAGCTTAGGACTTCTATTGAGAAAAAACTACTTTGCTATTACATGATTCCGGAAAGAAATTTAATGGCAGCCTGTGGTTTGGACGATGCGCTTCAGAGTAAATGGGTAGCAGATATCACGACCATGATGGAGGAAGGCCATAGGGTAATCTTAAGATTGGAGAAGATACGAAGGGCCATTGTCGCGTCCCCAGAATCGATGCTGTGGTTTAGCAAGAAAAGGACGGAGCTGGAGATGCTGCTGCTGGAGTTGTTTAACAGAAGATGGCAATTGGTAAATGAGAACAGGGTGGCGTACTCGGATTTCATCGTAAAGGCGATAGTGAGACGCCTGAAAGAGATATTTCTAGAAGTGGGACTTCGAATGTTCCAGGAGAGCAGTTCTTCAAAGGGTTATCCCATAAGAATATTTATGTAATTGTAAAATAAAAAATATGTGAATTACACGTGTATCATGGCTACATTAATAATGATTACGAACTGTTTCATATAAAATAGTTTTGTTTTTAAAAGTATGAATTAACATTATTCAAAAGTTCGAAATCTGTGAGCAAGTCACCATAAACTCTTTCAAGATGTCCACAAAGACTTCCTGGATAAATGTAAACGTCATTCATACATATTACATAAGCATTGGGTTCGGCGGGGGAATGGGCATATATCCTCTTCAAGTAATAGCGTGACTGAATTTTTTATGTATGTTTGGTCTTTAAATATAGGTATTAATAGAATCACATTGACCACAGCTTTTGTATCAAATACAATTGTTTCGCAAACACTGCCGATGTTTGGTATTGTGTTAATCAATTATACATTTAAAATTGAATTTAAATTAAACACTTATTCATACAACATAATATATTATTTTGAAACTATTGTAATTGTTATGTGAGATCTTTATCATATATGGGCCCCTGTTCGGTATTTATCTCAAGTCCACGAACAAGAAAGCTGTTCGTTATTCAGCTATACACGTATTCATATTCAGGTTGATAGTTTTTAAAACGTACTGTTAAATTCACTGTCTGAAATCTAGTGATATTCTTAACATACACTATTGTTGAAGTGTTTAGTTGGGTAATGTTAAGTGATTTAGTTTTTGTTTTGTGCAGACCATATTTCCATTTGAAATACCCGACTGACTAATATACTATGTGTTTAATCTCATTTGTTCTTTTATTATAATGTGTGTACGCTAAAATGTTATCCTTTTTACATGAATCATTTGTATCAACTTTGCTTGTAAATAAAATCGTTGTGGCTTGCGACTCTTCATTTATATGTTGACCTCGCTATTGATTTGTTTGTTATAATGCTTTGTGCAGGTGCATGATGCATGGTTGTGTACCTCCTTAGTTCAGTGCGAATAATTGTTCTCGTGTTGTCTACCTATGAACTCCTTGTACCAGGCAGCCATCACATCCAAATTCAACAATTACAATTAACACTGCATTTTGATTTTATAACAATGTAATATTAGCACATTAAATAATAAAATGAGGATTTAACACAATGATATTTCCTTTGTTGTTGTAACATTTTTTATTTATTCTAGAACACATTTAACTGACAATAAAACAATATTGTATTTTCTTACACATTAAGTTTCAGTTTTTGAAAATTTAATCATTCGCCACGCATAATACTAAACATTTGAGTTCATAAAGTTACCTAAGCACAATATGTAATTATACATATTTTCATATTAAGATAATCATTTAGTTATTATCAGTATGAAATTAATGAATAACATGTCTTAAATTGACTCATTCACAGTTTGGTGAAAGGACAATTAAACGATTGGTATTTATTCAAACAATAATACATGTAAAATATTAAATCAAGCAAAATAATACTCCGAGTTAAAACAATATAAATAATATCGTTAATTAATATTCATCAATCAAAGTCAGTACCATTATAAAGCGCGTATAATGGTTTTCATCTGTAATTAGAAACAAATGACTACCACTAACACTTTGTTATGCATATGTGGTAAATTTCAGCATATTTTGTGGTCCAGTGGTAGCATGTAAGCTTTTACGTATAGTGTTCCTAGGTTTGAATCTCGATGAAGGATAAGTCATCAACTTTGTAATTCCTGATATGTTTTATTACAATATTATAGTATTTGTTTTAGCATATTATCTCCTTGCAACAGTTAAAGTCAGGCAAAATGCTACTAATACGCTGAAACGTCAATGCCTAGTAAAATTGAGGGGGCATTACATATGGATACAGAAGTATACTACTTGTTAATGCACAAGTATCCCTAACGATGGGCTCCTGGATAACGTCGATGGCCTCCACAGTTCATGGTATTTCAAAGGATTCATTTTGATTTAGATAGAGAGAACATAAGTGGAAAAAAGGGCGGGTGTGCGCCAAAGGCGTTCGATGCTTTAAACAAGTTTTAACTCGGTTCACATCATACCCTACAAACCAACTGCTATCATCACCTTGTTCACAGAGACGTATATTCATTGTCCTTGTTGGCGTCGTTTTTCTGGTGAATGTTTCTTACTAAATGTCATCCCCTTCGTCATGTACAGACGTCTCATTAAAGTACCGGGAAGGTCGAATATGAGGATCTATGAATGTCTTTCGCATATAAACTGACCTGTCTTCATGTGTATGTTACAATTAGGAAATGATAAACAATATTACAACGGGGCGGTGAAGCACATTTGCGCAGGTTTACAAACCACCAACATATTACATAAAATAAATACAGCAGTATAAAGCAAAATATCTAAAGGAAAATGATTTGTATACCAAATTAACTGAAATCAATCACTTTTCTTTTAAAGCAATACCTTCACGTACAGCTCTTAAGGTACTGAACATTTTCCATAAAAAATAGAGTTGTAATTGTTTGCACACAATATTTAAAATTGTGAATACACTTAGCGTTTTATATATTACATCCACATCTTATATCGTTTGTTGGCCTTTTTTTCACGTAGCCATCAATAAAAGACCACAAATAAATAATAATTTGTATCAACTACTAAGTGATTACATTTTAAAAATTATCATGAAATAAAATCCTATAAGTTGTCTTACTCTCCTGACTAGGGACTACTTTTTAAATTTCTAATCGATTTTAAGATAGTTTTGATGCATTTCATATACTTGTTCATAGTCTATCGTCAAAAAGAAGTAAATATAAGTTTCAGTAATTCTTTAAAATACCATAACAAGTTACAGATACTTATCAACATTCAAGATAAATTCAGAAAATATTAAACAACCCTGCCTGTTAAACATCATTGCTTGGGATTTCCTCAGTCTTCTTGGGCCAAGGTGACTGAAAGGTATTTAGTAAACCGACCAGACATTTGAGCTGGTCAGCTTGGTGCAAACTTATAATGCAGAGTATATTTTTTTTGTAATACGAGTCTGTGCTCAGCGTTCCATGATCCGCCATTTTATTTTAAAGGTCCTTTCCAAATCAAAACAGAAGACAACAAGTTATACGTATGGGTAATCCGTTTCAGAACATTCTCCCATAGTACAATTAAGACAGTTTTGCTTCTTTAAGAGCAAACATCTATGTGTTCACCTTGTTTAAAAAAAAAGCATCTGCGTGTCCATTACATGTGACCGTGGCAGTGTTAATTTAAACAGGGTCAAATGACTCAAACTAAGACGTGTTTAATTGTATTACCTATTGGTATGGCCAGAAGCAGCCCCATCAAAGAGGGTTTTCAATCCACGAAAAAGTATTCATTGAAATCCAACATGGTGCTTGTTTATTGATATCTTAACATTATTAATAGTATTCATTACACGAGCATTAAAACCAACATAAATCAACCGTATTTTTTTTTATTATTTATTAATGCAAATGATAATAAAAACAAATATGAAAGCAATACACCATAATCGATTGACAATAACGAAAAACACTCAAATAAGAGTATCCAAGCACTTTGGTTGTATTATGTATTTTGGTAACAGCTTCTTATTTTCCTGATATACCTTATGAACGAGAACGAAACTGTTATATAGTACATAGGTTACTAACGATAGTTTCATGTTTACATCTACTTCAAAATTATACCATATGGGTAACGGTTGTCAACATGTTATTAGGCTGCCGAGTATGTGACGTAACGAATAGCTTTTTAATTGGTGTTTCATGACAAGCCGATGTTGGTAATGACATTTTGTACTCGCTTCGTAAATGCACAAGATATGTCAGCCGACGTCAAATACAAATAAAATCTCCCCGTATTAGGTAATTCAACTCGTGTTACGTCAATTATCTGAACAGCCGTCACCCAATGTATGTGCCAATTTGGTATAAATTGCTACCTGCATTATATGAAGAACAGTAGAGAACTTGACATGGGACCGCATATAACAAAAGTTCTGGAAATGTTATAAGTAAATTTGAAACATTACGTGAACATCTTGTGTTAACAACTAAATTTAGAACAAAGAACTATTATTTGCGTTATCGTGTATGAGTTATGACGTTACAAACAACAATGTGGGTAATAAGGACGTATATACGATGTTTTACAATAAACATGTTTTTGTGCATTCAACATACATTTGTATATTTGTAAAATGCGAATATTTACACCTTTTTCGTTAAGACGTATTTGCTTAAATGCTAAACAATATGCAATTGTTGTATTCAGGCGAATGAAAATAATACTTCGAAAGCAGCATGCAAGGCTTTGGCATGGGCATAATGCTAATTCTAATGCATTTAATTGTCGTATTCCTCGTATTTAACCCTCAATTATCCGCAGACACAGCGAGATACCCAAATAACGACCTCACTATGGTTTAAAGATTGAATGAGTAGAAAACTGTCTTTAATTAAAAAAATGTTTTATATACAAAACATTTATAAGAACAAAAAACATCCAATCTTAGTGTGTGTGTTTGTGTTTGTGATACTTTCAAGGGGCAAATTGACGCTATTTTTCTCTAAATATATATATGCATTACAAACTATATTTACAAAGCCAACAATATTTTTCGATATACGCCTTCATTAAGATTTGAAAATAATAATCAAGATTTAATAAGAATTTTAATACACTTTAGTTCCGTTATCGATAGTGCGCTTGCTTATAGCAGTACATCGTGTTCAATTAATTTAGTATTACCTATTTAATTACTGTACATAATTGTACTGCGAATGCTTAAATTGTCACCGTTCATTTGTTTTTATTATCATACAAATTAATAGTTAAGTACCGTTTAAACACATGATACATTTCTGTTTACGACGATTTGTTTTTAGCTTAAATTATTAAAAAAAAAATACTACTGCATTACACGTCGATATGTCCCTTTACTAGAAAGTTTTGTTGGATAGGAATAATAAAATTGCAGAAAAATTTTAAGGTGAGAAAATCTTGTTAAACTCTGGTTATTATTTATTTATTTGAGACAAAACATAAGCCCATGTGCTTAGATGACAATGTTTTATATCATTAAGATTGCATGTACCGGATGTGTCCTATAAGTACCCATTAAAAGTAAAGTCGGGGTTTTCTCCCCTGATGGTGCAGCAACCGTATAACTGTATGTGTATTTTATAACTCTACATCATATAGTTACCTTCATTGTTTACAACGCTTTGATTAATTTATTACTGATTAGATAAACATAGGTAGCTATTTAAAGAACGGATAAATCACGTGGACGGAAGTAGTTTCACGAGGTTATTGCACAATATAAGTTTCCATTCGAATACCTTTGTTCCGTGCGTATAGTAATTATTATCTTAATTAATAAGCGTATTTATTTTAACCAGTCTCATATCAAATAAGAATTGATTAATAATTATTATAACTGCGAATGCAATTTATTATTTATTGGATAAACATAGGCAGCTATCTAAAGAAGGAATAAATCACGTGGACGGAAGTAGTTTCACGAGATTATTGCACAATATAAGTTTCCATTCGCATACCTTTGCCCGTAAGTATATTAATTATTACCTTTAAAGTTAATAAGCGTATTTCTTCAAAACAATATATCAAATACATATAAGTTTTGATCAATAATAACTGCGAATGTAGATGGTCAACAATTCGCTTAAATTTAGTACTCATAATTTATTTTCGAATGTTCTTGAAATTGATAATGCGGGCTTTATATCACACAACCTTCAATGCGTATGGATTGTATCATTTGTTAAAGGAGAGATGTGACCTGTTAACGTATGAAATTACTTATTGTTGTAGAAAAAAGTTATATTTGCTTATGTACTTTGTATACGCATCGACATTTAACCTTAGAAGCTTTAGTCGAATAGATTTTGAAATCAAAACTGCAAGACATTTTCACATGTTGTAAAACCGCCTTCCTTTCCAATATTTCTTATGAGTTATATAGACATTAAATCGATTCGAGAGGGATATGTTATCTTTGTCATGTTACGTCAAGTACTTCATAGAGCTCAACCAAACCATTGATTGTTCTATATAAACATGTGTATGCAAATTCAAACTTATTTTTTTAATTGCACAATGGGGAATACTCGCTTCGTTTTTATATGAGCTTTGATTTGTAAAACTCGACTACAATTTTGTACCCACAGATTCATTCATACTACCAGGCCTATGTTGTCTTAACATTATACCCATTTAATAAAACATCGTTCTATTTCAGTATTTCATAAGCACATATGTTCATTATGAACCTGGGGCATCTGTCTGAAAGTAACATTAAGGCAATTTATCTTGTTACAGTCCCTTTGTGTCACTTTGTATTATCTCAAAACGCACCTATCTCACGAGACCTTGTTCACCATATCTTAAATTAATGATATAGAATCGGCCGCATAGTGATATAGTTAGCCCTGTTTGGTAACTGATCGGATGCATATGTTTGTAAATTATAGTGTATACAGCAATACAACAATTAATTATATAGTTTGTGCACTTCATTTTATGATTTAGTTCATGCATATTAAAATATGTTTTTTTAATATAGTTTAGTTACACTTTCTGCTTGTATTATACAATCAACAAAATACTAATATTTCACATTCACTTATTGCAGTTTGATTATTTAAGTACCTTTTTTAATTGCAATACTTCGCAATAAGGGTAAAACGTGTTAAGAATCCTTCTTTGCTAAAGTCTTTTTGATGAGTATGTTCAGAAGCTTTAAAACGTAAGGAAGAGATGCCAGTAGCCGGTAAATAAATGTCAGATATCACTGAACTACTGTCAGATCGTAATATGGAATGATCGTGCTTTAACCTATCTCACGGAAGACACGCCTCCTCGTTAATTACGTAACTCGTAATATGGAATGATCGTGCGTTAACCTCTCTCCAGGAAAACACGCCTCCTCGTTAATTACGTAACTCAGAACATTGTGAAAAAGAAGCCTACAGAAAATCTGTCCCAAGGAAATTCGATGATTTTTGTAAAATCAAAGTGCGCGGGCGGTCTCGCATCGCCCGATAATATCGTACAATGTGAACACGCCGTACGATGCTCAAATCGTACCAAAATACAGCGTACAGCGACCGGGAAAATGTTAACGTGTAAAAGACCACGGCCCAACGCGTGCGAGGCACACGTTGTTTTAACCAAAAAGTTGCCACTTACATGTAAAGGAGAACGAAATAAGCTTGAATTATACGTGTAAGCTACACATGTGCATGCCACCGCCAAGTACGCTTATATTGCCAGATCTTCAAGCATAAAGACGACACAACAATTGACAACGTAGGGTGAATTTAGCATAAGCATGTGTTCAGTACTCAAATGAAATTACTAAGCCTATGCATGAACATTTATAAAATTGTCGTTGCATATGTAACTGTGGTGATGTAAGAAAAGAAGACTTCCGGTTTGTCCTCATGTCTGTCGTGAAATGTCCCAGCAACACTTGATTAGTAAGGGTATCGTATAATGACCGTGTGTCGTCATGTACATCGATAACATAACTAAGATTACGTGCATGGGTTGGACATTACATTGTCAATTATATCAGCTTTAGCAAACTTTGACCAAACTATCTTAGATATGTAATATGACGATAGGGAGATGAAAAATAATTAACATAACGAGGTCAAAGTGTGTTACAGTTATTTTAATACTTATTTTACCAAAACATCATAACGTTTTATGATGCCGATTATAGCGTGCACTTACTGTTTAATATGACAGGTACATGGGTAGTTTCAAACCATTGCTGTAGAATACGGCAGAAACTCTTGCATCAAAGGCACTGGGTATACAATATAATAATAACAACAAGAGTTATGTACATTTGATATTTATTTCATGTGCATCATAATTATTTAGACAAAATGCAATATATTTTACAATAAACATCTATAAATAAATGTCCTGGTACCCATTTAATACCTTCAATGGAATATGATCATTTGACCATATAGATCTTAACAAAAAGCATATTTGTATACGTATATTAATGAACGGATGCTATTACTGTCAATGCGAAGAGAAAACCGAGTGGTAAAAATATTTAACGTTAGCGAGATCATTACTACATGTACAAGCACAATGTTGTCGAAGAAAAACTAGGTCGCAGTTGCTGTCTGCTAAAATAAAAAGAAAATCGTGGCAGATGTTGTTTTTTTGTTTGTTCCCGATGACCCCACTTCAAACCATCTGAACCTTCCGGAAATTAACTTTATCCAGTAAAATCGCAATTTAATTTGTATACAGAACATTTATTCAAAATCACGCGCTATCAGATATGATTATTAATGAAAACAGTTTACGTGATAAACAAAATAAAATGAAATATGTTCTTTTTTTCTTAACTTTCCTGATGCTTAAACAATCCCAAATTAATTGTTACACTGCTCATTTGATTTAAAATAGACATGATCATAAAATCGACATATTTCCTAATGTTGTGCTTGTTTTTGCAAAAGTTGTCCGTGCCGAAATAAGAAATGTTCTTCAGAAACAAACAAAAAAGAAATCGAACTCAACCGCGTCAATATGCTTGTGTGTATTACCTTAAAAATTCGCAAGGTATATTTTATGAGTGCTCTAAGATGTGATTTGTGATAATGATCTTGTATTGTTTAAACGGTGACTTAAGGTTATTGTTTAAGATAAATGACCCTGGGTGGATAGGAGACGCTTAGGTTTTTCAATATTCAGGTTTTCATGTATGTATACCAGAATGCTGTATGATATATTATGTGAAATGCCGATGTTCGTGTTGATTTGATTTTTTTTTGTGAAGTTTTATGCGCAGTTGTCCGAAAATATAAACACCGAAACAAGATGTATATTCAATCAAAATAAAATATGAACGTATATTTTTCTTTTAAAAGTACCTATTTAATCCGTATTTACTTTCAGAAAATGGCGGAAGGAGGTATTTTGGGTACAGGGTCAGAGTCTGAAACCAATCTTATAAACAGTAGCCTTTACAGTCATTACTCACAGACAAGTCAGCACACAATGTTTGTATCAAGTAGAGGCGCTTGGGACCTACGGGTTGGGGTTGGATTAGCGACACACAACTTAGGTCCATTTTAAGACTTTAACGTTCATCCAAATTAACTTGATGGAATAAAAATGGTAAAACTTTAGCAATATGGAAATACTAACATGACTATGGTGTTCCTCTGTGTTAAATCTCATGACTTTGATTGTGTATTGTTTTATTCCACGAGCCCCAACGTGATGGGGAATCCCATGTCACACAATCAACGAGGGAGAGACAACACACCGGAACACCACAGTATTGTTATATTCCATTTATTGAGTACCCTTCTTACGTAAAGAACTAATAGAAAATATTCTAGAAAACAACGAATTTATTGGAAATTAGTTCAATTGACACAAAAACAAACACATGTTGTTAAAAAACGCGCATGAATACTTTGAATGACGTATACAGTCTTCTGCCTGTCTAGGAATGGAACGGTGTTACCCCATTGGTGCTCTGATCATTACGGATATTTCTGATAGTAGACCACCTTTCTCGCAGTTGAATACGGAAACTTATATAGCACTTAGAAGTACGGAATTACCATACACATTTCTAATATATCAGAGACTCGGTACTACGACATTATTTTAGCCCGAGCGTGAAGGAGACCTAGCGTTCACATGCTAGAATCGTTGTCAACATTCATAAATATAACAGAAACAGTACGAAATGAAACATTTTTTTTTAAATGTCTGGGTATACGTACACTTTATGATTCAATGATATTTAAGAACAGCTTTTTCTGTTAACTAAGATATGAAGTGGATTCAGCAGGGTGGCTTGTGGTACTGAACGGAAGATATTTCCATTCACAGAATAAAGCTATTTATTTTAGAAACAACCTTACAATTAAAAACATACATGTTTAACTTATATATTGTATATATCATACACTGCAAATGGAGGTTAAAGCTGTGATTTACCGTAGATGTATGTAAGCGCGTTAGAGGCTCGATTTCCGAACGAAGAATGATCGCAATCCCTGTAATGTTTTGCACATTTAAGTTTCATTAAGCACGACTTTGATTATCAGACCTTAATGTATTTCTTAAATCGTCTTTTATTGCTGTTATTCGTGGGTTTTCGTTAGGTTGAAAGTGGGTTTGTTGCATAAGCGCTATTAATAGATTCACAGAAATCCCTTATTATTCTTTTTTTCAAATCCGATTTAGATAAATACTCATATTACTTTCATGTTTCAATCCGATGTCGTAAAACACGCTAGGGAATACTTCGAACAAAACCTGCCTCAACATGCTTCTTTTTACTATGAGTGTCGATAATATAGAGGCAATTTTACAAAATATTGACATAGATATGAACATAATTAATTTTAAACAATAGCCGACAACGACCATTTTAGCGTTAGAATTTCCGGGTACGTTTAAGTATATTTGCCGTACCCGGGTTACATGTAAGTATGCTTAAGAGTACCCGGTGTTCAATTAAAAAGTACCCCAGCCGACAATGACCATTCGAGCGATACTGGCAGCTTCAGTATGTCGCCTAACCGAAATCCCCGTAATAGAGCGTTTATTTATTTAAAAAAATGACCAAACTGATATGTTGTTTTGGCACATTATAATGAATGTTTAATATCCATTAGCAATATTTTCTATTAGTAATATCACTTTTATACGTAATGACATGGGCTATGTCGGTACCCGCTCGGCGACAGAGAGCTTGTTTAACTTACCGAAATACCCGTTATATATAAAAGCTTATGCAATGTTCTGTATTTGCATAAGAAATAAATGACACAACTCCTTTTAACCAGTGTTATAGGGGATGAAAACAAATCCATAAACATCATCCGGAATATCGCGTTATCTAGGGATAAACGCCACATTGGTGTAAGCTTGTCTAGGTTTTCTAATCGCAAGGCCATGTAATAAAGTTGGCGGAGCGATCGTCTTCCTGGCGAGATGTCAATTCATACCATCAGGACTAAATTGTATAGATATTGTATATATCTGGCTAATGAAACATCGGTCCATATTAGTTGTCCATATGTACATAGGCCCATTCTGAACGTGTGAGACATAAGGCTTTTCAATATTTAATAAAGTACAATACTACAATTACGTATGCTAGACTTTTTATGACAAATTATGCGACATAATGATTTATATTTTGATTGGAACATTTTGATGACGTTTTATGCAAGGTTATCCCAATTTCACGTATGTATGTTCATTACGAACAAAATATAAACGTATATCATCACTTTTGTAAAACCTTATCAATCGCACTTGCGCCAATCAAAATCTTTACTTACTTTCAGAAAATGGCTGAAGGAGGTATCGGGCGTTAAGGTTCAGAGTCCGAAACCAATCTCATACATAGTAGCCTGTAGAGTCGTCACTCACAGGCAAGTCAGCAGACAATGTTCGAATTAAATACAGGCGCTCGTGACCAATGGCTTAGGGTTATATTTGTGACATACATCTAAGCACCTCATTCTATCCGCCAGTATATTCCGGGAAAAAAAGACAGTTTTATGATATGTATAAAGGTCCCTTATTCAATTTCAAAGTTCATCCAAATAAACTTCGTGGAACGAAATGTTAAAACGTTTACTTGTGTCATTTGTTCAATGTGATAAATGATCTCCTATTGTACTAAATTCGTCGTAGCTGTTGAAAATAACTCATAGTTGCATATGTACTTTGTTAACACATCTCTATGTTTACTCATAAACTATATTTGAATAGATTTTGAAATCGAAAGTGCACGACATTTCGAATTTGTCAGAAACTACTTTTGCTTCAAACTTTAAATTTGCTTGTGATTCATAAACAGTTTAATCGATTCGAGGGGTATATGTTATCTTTCTCATGTTACTCCATGTTCTTCATAGAGCTTAATCGGACGTTTGATTGTTGAATATAAATATGTAAATGCACATTCAAACTAGTGTGTTTAAAAATAGTTTTATGATAGCACGATGGGGAATCCCCGCGTCGTTTATAAATAAGTCTTGATTTGTCTAAGTCAGACTATATTATGTTTACCAACATATTCATTCACCCTTCCAGGCTTATGTTGCGTTAATTCTAGACCGGTGTCATTAACCATCGGTCCATTTTATTTTTTCTTTAAGCACATAGGCCCATTATGAACCTGGTGGATATTCTTTTGAGACTCTAAGGCTTTTCAATATTCAGGCACATGTATGAATACTAGTCTGCTTTATGATAGGTTATGCGACATATAAAGTTATAGATTGTTTGGAACATTTTGTTGACTTTTTTTGCGAGGAATTCCAAACTTTAAACATGTGTATTCGTTGGAAATAAAATATGAACGTACATTATCCCTTTGAAACTTCCTGTTTAATCGTATAAGTCGGCAATCAAAATCCATATTTACTTTCAGAAAATGGCCGAAGGAGGTATCGGGCTTACAGGGTCAGTGTCTGAAAGCAATATCATACACAGTAGCCTGTACAGTCATCACTCACAGGCAAGTCAGCAAAAAATGTTTGTATCTTATGTTTGCGCTTGTTAGGGATTGATTTGCGACACCGCATATTCCCCGGCACAAACATACAGATTTGTAGAAACGTCACTTTTAAAATTGTTACGTAAATCCAAGTTAACTTTACATGACTGTGGTGTTTCTGTGTGCTGCATTGCACGACTTAAGTGTGTGCTGATTTATTCCACGAACCCGAACGGAATGGGTATAGGATTTCGAACAATACAGATTGTGAAGTTCTGAATTTCTTTCCGGGAACTTGTATTTTTGTGGTATTTTAGTAACAATAAATATAGGTTTATAACAATACAGCTATGTTAGACTTTAACAGGATGTTTAGAGATCGCCGTGGCGTAGTGGATATGGTGTCCGCCTAGCGATCGGGAGGTCATGGGTTCGAACCCCACTGGGAGCGTTCCTTTGATCTCCCTCAGAGACACCAAGTTCTGGTTATAGTCCCAGGAAACGGACTCGAGAGCGTTTATATAAGCCTACGGCTTTCGATGCAATCGAGCTAAAATAAATAGGTTTCAACTAACAGGATGTTACGCACGGGGTTTTGGTTATGACGTGAGCATGGGATATATCAAATTTGCAAATCCCTGATGTAATTCTCTGCAGTATATAATCATTCGAAATTATCATTTTTTCGAAGTATAGTTCTGCCCTGTTAATGGTCGTACTTAATTAAACAAATTTACGATGTATTCGAAGAACGTTATTTCTAACAAAAAATGTCGAATCCATATCTGAAGTTGTGATGTCTATTTATCAATGTTTATCAATGTTTGATTCCATGTGTTAATCTGAACAGTAAAAGTATATTTTTACACCTATGTTTTAACGAGTTTGTTTAATAAACCACTCAAATGTGAACATTGTATCTATTAACACTTCTCGTATACTTCATTTTATATATGATGATTTTTTATAAATAAATAAGTGCACACTAGCATTATTTTAACCTGAGGTGTGAAAGAGACATTCGAAAATATATTTTAGAAACAAACTAAAACAAATAATTATTATTATATTATCTAAAAAGTTATTTATTTCAGAAACAACCTGACATAAAAACGTAAAATTTAAATTTTTTGAAGTTCACACATACATTTAAAGCTTGTTTAAACTTTAACCATATCTCATAAGCTGTAAATGGTGTAAAAGTCTTGATTTAGATGCTTCAAAGCGAATAAGACGCTCGATACACATACGTGGAATGATATTAATCCCTGTTTCATTTTGTTAAATTCAGTTTCACTCACAAAATGACACGACCATAATTGTTAATATCTGCTTAAATTGCTCCTTTATTGCTGTAGTTTATGGTATTTCGGCCTGTTGAAAGTGGGTCTGTAACATACTCTATATATGTTGATCATTTAAATTCCCTTAACATATTTGTTTTACGTAACAGTTAGCGAAATAATTATATTTTTGTAATACACATTTTTTTTCATATTGACTTAAGTTGCAGTTGCAGACAGGACTGAATCTAATATCCCTAAATATGGAATCTTCGAGTAAGACTTACTGTACTTTATGTATAATACTGATGTTGTACGTAATATAAGGTCTTTAGCTCAATTGTTATGGATTGCAATCCTTACCAAAATAAACCAACATTATGTTTCAAATGTGCAATGTTTGCCGCCATAAATCTATGTTTTCTGTTTACAATGTCATATCATTAACTGGGTGGGAGCGACTGATGTTTACAATGCAACATCATGACCTGGGTGCGGGGGCGACGGATGTNCGACTGATGTTTACAATATCATACCATTACTTGGGTGGGAGGCGACTGATATGTTCAATGGCATATGATTACCTGGGTTGGAGCGACTGATGTTTACAATGTCATATCATTACCTGGGTGGCGGGATCGACTGCTCTTTACAATGTCATATCATAACCTGGGTAGGATCGACTGATGTTTACAATGTAATATCATTACCTGAGTGGGAAACGACTGAGCTTTACAGTGTCATATCATTACCTGGGTGGGAGCGACTGATGTTTACAATGTCATATCAGTCCTGGGTGGGGTGACTAATGTTTACAATGGCATATTATTACCTGGTTGGGGGCGACTGGTATTTAGAAAAACATATCATTACCTACTTAGGTGGTGACGACTGATGTTAATAATCTCATTATTACCTGGGTGGGAGCGACTGATGTTTACAATGTCATATCATTACCTGGGTGCGAGCGACAGATTTTTGAAATTTCATATAATTACCTGGGCGGGAGCGACTGAATTTTACAATGTCATATCATTAACACGGTGGGAGCTACTGATGTTTACAATGCCATATCATTCCTTGGTCGGGTGACTGATGTTTACAAGGGCGTATTATTACATGGTTTGGGGCGACTGATATTTAGAATGGCATATCATTACCAGGTTGTGGGGGNTGGCGACTGTTATATTATCGCAAAAATAAATGCATTATCGATTGATTAAATATATAATATTTTATAGAAAAAATATTACTTCGAGTATAATTCGATTCTGATCTGTTTTTAAGCTATTAACGAAGTCATTTGTTCTTTTTTCGACACTCCACCGACCTTTCAGCGACGTACATTCACGCGCGCTTCTCAATAACGTTATTAAATGAATCTGTTTAATGACGTTAAATGAAACAAATACAGCATATTCGTTCAACTGTTCAAGTTTATAATATCAATATATGTATTAAAAGTAACAAAACTACAAATGTGTGTATGTTTGTCTATCGGCATTTCTTATGAATCGTAATGTAAACGTATGTTATTCACTGCATAAAATTGTCTACTACAATACAACATGGTTCATATATTTGTACTCGCAATTGCTATCGTATTATTCAATAATAAAACAGTCTTATCGTGTATTAAAAGTCATTGAACTTCTTTCTTCATAAACAAAACTAATTTTAAGTGAAACCATATTTATGCAAAGTAAGAAATGTATTATTAAAATTTAATATTATGGCATCTAAACTGACTTAAAGATCTGGTTATGTTCTTTTCAGAATCATGTCGAAGGTCTGTCATTGGAGATTTCTACTATAATGACAAAGCTGGGATACTGCGAGGAAATCAGACGATGGCTCGTTGAGAAGTACAAGAAGGGGGATAGGCTTTTAAATGCTTCACAACGTTATTTTACTAAGATCACAGCTGGTAGCAAGGGAGAGGGGCTGACCTGCATTCTAGAAAGTGATTTGGATATTTTAATCGTGGACAACAGTGTTCTCTGTGTGGAAGCTGGCATGAATCTTCAGACCATACCAGATGACATAGATATGTTTAGAATGGATACACGTGTATATCCAGGACACTGCAAACTGTTACAAGAGAGACAACGAAAGAACAATTGGAATATAATGTGCAATTCTCTGTGTGATAATGGATGTGGAGACATTCTATTAAGTAGTTGTTTATGGGTCGATGAATGGTCGGCATTGCAAATAAAAGAGCCAGACAGAGAGGTGCGATTACAACGCGCGGGGCCGTCCCTACAGACCATCATAGACGGGATAATACATTCGGACATAGTACACGCACTTCGGTGTTATTGCCTAATCATTCTACAAAAATGGGCAGACAGACCCCGGTATTGGCCACCACCAGTCATAGTTAAGAAAGTCGTATCATAAGGAGCCTTTGTTACACCTGTCGGTGTTAAGGGAAGTGAATACAACCACATGGAATGGAGGATTTGTTTTAACACCGGTGAGACAGAACTTGTGAACAACCTTAATGACACACAAGCGAAAGTGTATGTTATTCTTAAAATGATCCTTAAAGAACTAATCAAACCACGTAATAAAGAAATAACATCGTACGTGTTGAAAAACATTATATTATGGCAAGCTGAAAACACACCAGAGACACAGTTTCATACAAGCAGCTTATTGTACTGGCTGCATGACGGACTGAGAGAGCTTAGAACTGCTATTGAGAAAAAACATCTACGCTATTACATGATTCCGGAGCGAAATGTAATGGCAGCCTGTGGTTTGAATGATACGTAGCAAAGAAAATGGGTAGCAGATATCACGGAAATGATTGCGGAAGGACCTTTGGTAATAATGAGATTGGAGAAGATACGAAAGGCCATTATCGCGTCCCCAGAGCCGCTTTTGTGGTTTAGTAAGAAAAGGATGGAACTAGAGATGCTGGGGCTGGAGTTAGATAACAGAAGGCAGCAATGTCGAAATGAGAACAGGGTGCAAGACTCGGATTTCATCGTGAAGGCAATAAATGGACGCATGGAAGAGATCATGAGAGAAGTCAAACTTCGAATGCTCCTGGATGGCAGTAGTTCTCTACATGATCTAGATGATTTGTTAATCAGAATGATGAAATAAAAATGTTTGAATATCATTACGTTAAGCCCAACAAAAACCAACGATCGTAGTGGATAATGAACTAAGAATCAACAATTCATATTTCCAGCGTATTATTTAACCAAACAGAATATGTTTTGCATAACCTTTAAGACTATATTTGTTTAATTAGCGCATTAAACGGATTTTAATTAAAAAGAACGGAGAAAAATAATTATAAAAAAATAAAGTAAACATATTAAAGTATCAATGAAATAATCATAAATAGTTCACTAAACAATTCAATATTGTATATCAACAGTTCAAAACAATGCCGTAGTGTCTTTTACCTTTGTTTTCTACTTCTACATTTAAAAGGTATATGAATAGTGTGTATAAATTGTAAAGGTGTAGCTTTCTTTGATTGACAAATATGTGCAACATTCCTATGTATCGACTAAACAATATTTCGTGTAACCTTTTTCACGCCAGGGTCAGACAAATTTATACTTATAAAACATTTGGTTTGATAAATATAAAACTGAAGTAACGTTAAACGCATGCGCACTATCAATTATGGACATGTGGTGCATCAAAAGTGTATATGTTTTCTCTGAAACTATGTGGCTGGTTCAGACACAGACCAAAAGTTGGCGAACATCAACAACCTGCGATGGGCAATCTTATCCGATCTATGTGAACTTTAGTACGAATTATTTAAATTAAATATCATTGAATATTTGTCTATTAATTTTAAATTATTATATAATTCATACTAAAGTTTACATAGATCGGATATATGTGGTTACTTCTTAATATGATGTTAACACTTCTTGATATAATATGTTTACTTATATATACGGTGTATGCGATCGCCGAGAGCCTATTCGTGTAGGACATTTATACCAATTTGATTGAGGACGTTTTGTGGGTAGTTAAACGATTATATAGTGACTTGCTCACAGATTATAGTACTCATTGAATGTTTTAACCAACAAAATGTATTTATTTGAATCAGAACTAATTAGCAAAAAAGATAACAAAGTTTGCGTTTTCCGGGATTCAAACACGGGACCGATGAAGCAAATCTGGACTTGCTACCGCTACACTAAGCAAACTTTATATATATAAAAGTAATCATGAATAACTGAAATCGGTTTGTATGCTAAGAATATATTAGCCTATGTATTTATCTAATCTCCTAGACAAAATCATTTTTATTAAATAAGACGGGAAATCTCCCGTTCGCGAACATGGCTGATTTTCTGTATTTTGTTAATTATAACGGTTTGTTTCCTTTTTGACTAGATATTATATATAATATCAAATTTAAATTACAAATTATTTATACAATAGAATAAATGAGTTTGGAAATATTCTTATTTGTATGTGAAATTTATCAACATATGTTACCTTGTTCGGTATTGAGCTTTTCAAGTTTACTTGTGTATATTTTTGAATTCGTACAGTTATATTCACTCTAAATACATGTTTAGCGAGAGTCTTAATACACACTATTTTTTAAGGATTTAGTTGGGTTTGGTTAAGTGATTTAGATATTTATGTGTGCTTACAATATTTCCCTCTAAAATAAATATCTAATAACTAACTTATGACTAATATACTCTGTGCTGAAACTGTTTTGTGTAATTTTGTTGTTGAAGTTATAATTGTGTATGTTCACTCGTTCTTTTTTTATGAATCTTTTTATCTAATTTGCTTGTCTATAAATTCGTTATTGGCAGCAATTCTTTAGTTATATTTTGTGTTCGTTTTTGATTTTGTTTTTGTTTTGCTTTGTTCAGAAGAATTGTGCATGATTGTGTACGCTCAGTTTCAGTTCAATCAATTGTTCCGTTCTCTTTTTTCCGATGAACGTATTGTGCCAAGAAACCACCCCATAAACATTCAACAATTGAAATTTAAACTGTATTTTGATTTTATTAAAATGTAATATTACGAAATAATAACATGAGCATTTAAATAAAATGGCGTCGCATACATTTAGGTTATAAATTTTGTATTCCAGATTACGTTTAAATGAAGTCAAAAATATTTTATTTTATTTAACCTTGATTGGCCTGTTTAACAAATCCTATTATTTATTACGGATTATACACTAATTCGGGGTCATAAGATGGCCAATTAAGAACACTTCTTAATTATGCATATTTTTAAGATGGCCATTGTTAAAAACAATCAGATTTAGATAAATAAACATTTGAATGACAAGCGTCTGTTGAAGGAATTTGTTCACAGTTTGGTTTGTGAAGGGACAATCAATTGTTTAAGTTTCAAAAATAGAATATATCTTATATATTAATACAAGCAAAATAATTATCCAAGTTGAAACAATGTAAACAATATCGGTTCGTGTATTATTAAAAATCGAAATCAGTAAACTGATACAACGTTTGTAATGCTTGTTATCGATATTTAGGAAATTATGAGTATATTTATATATAGTCTAAAATATGGTGTAAATATTAGCAACCTTTGTGGCCCAGTTGTAGCATGTTTGCTTTTGTTTCTATGATTCTTTGGTTCGAACTTCGAATACCGATGATGGCAATATTTTTATTCAACTTGTTGTCTTTCTTAGATGTCTATCAAAGCATTTTGAAATATAACAGTATTGTTAGTTAGAAAATTATTAAATTTTAACAAAACACAAAAATATGTGAACAAATTCTGTCCGAAATACATGCAGTTAATATTTCACTATTTGTGGAAGTACAGATTGTGTCCATGTATACCAAACAAACAAAAAACTTGGCGATGTCAGATTTGCAACGTTTAGGATATGATTAAACAACAAATTGTGCAATACCAAGCTACGTCTGCAAGTATCCTACACAAACAATGTCAGTATATTACCTCCATCCTTACTCAAGTTATTGACAGAAACCGTTTTCGGTTTAAGTAACAGTGACCATGAATTAAACCCGACGGATTCCAACTTCACTATCTTGCTAGATCCGCATAAAAGTAACATACACAATCAATTCCAGTACACTAACTCCATCCAAACTCAAGTTATTTCTCTCACAGATTGTTTTAGTTTTAATAACATTGACATAGACCTGACTGGCCTAAAATGCAATCCCAAGCAAGGTCATCATACGATCTTCTTACACACTAAATTTCAGTACAATACCCCCATCCACACTGAAGTTATCGAGTGCATGTCAGCTTCATATTTTCAGCAACAGTGTCCTTGACATGTATCCGACAGACCGCAAATACAATAACTATCTAGGTTTGTATAAAAACTTTGCTATATCAATAGGTTCGTCAAAATTAGTCAATGCAAACTAAATGAACTGGCCGAAAAACCGCTCGTCTGCTGTTTTTGAGATTTTTTTTTAAAAACAACGACCTTGACCTAACTGCTCTTGAACTTAGCCATAAACATGCCTGTCGTGTCCATGATAAAGTTGTACGCGGGAATAACTCACGTTGGTGATAAAACTTTAATTTTAAAATATACCTGTAACAAACACAAAACAAAACTACTGAAATCAACAAGACAACAAAGATACAATATAACCTTTTTAACTTATTTAATGTGGAACAAGAGAAGTTTAAGGCGGGCAAAATGATGTATGTTTCAACTAACCCGATTTTCGCTAATTTTATAATCTGATCCTTAACCTTGTTTTGTTTGCTGCTGTTGTTTCTTGTTGTTGATTTTTTACGGGTTGACGTTTCACTCTTTCTCTTGTACATTCAATCCTATCCGTTAAATTAACTTGAAAATATAACGAATAAATGGTGAATAGAGACTTGGAAAACCTCGGTGATTGCACATCATTATTAACTTTAGGAAACGAGTTGTTTATCGTTTGAAAAACATTAAACGCAAAAACAGGTTTGCTGACATATATGCCCTTTTTTCACTACATAATAAATAATAGATGTCAGTAGAAAAAGGTGTTTCCGCACACACTTCTGATTATTTTGCTTGCCACCTTGTTAATATGGATAACAAGGTAGAGCTTTTATATCGTGAGTTCAACCAATATATTAGATTGTTGGCAATTCATAGGACAAATTCCACCACGTCAGTGGCAATATGACTTCATAAAAGGTTCCTATTACTTTATATAATGACAGTTTACAAAATATTTATATATTTTTTTTGCAAAATACATATTGCAGACGACTTTATGAACTGATTTGTTGGTTTTATATAACACTGCACTACCACTCGATATTATGAAGCAAATTCAACATGTAATGAGGTTAACACGCCATATATAAAGAAGGAACCACATCATATATAGAAGTTACCACACCATAAAGGGGAGAAAAACCACACCATATAACGAAGTAACCACACCATTTAAAGAAGTAGCCCCATCATATAAAGAATGACCCGACCATATAAAGAAGTAACCACGCTATATAAAAAAGCAGTCAAAACATGTAAAGACGTATCCACACGATATAAAGAAATAACCACACATACATAATAAAGAAGTATCCACATCACATGAAGGAGTATCAACACCGTATACAAAGTAAACACACCACGTACAGAAGTAACAACATCATATAAAGAATTAAGCACACTATATAAAGACGGTTCATATCATATTTAATAGTATGCACATGATATAAAGAAGTTACTACCTCGTAGAAAGATATCAAGATTTAACCACAACATTTTAAAAGAAATCACATCATATAAAGAAGTATCAACAACTAACAAGAACATATTGACTTTATTTATTATCTTAGAGGATAACTACGAAACAATGTTGCTAGTGTGTGTATAAAACATTAAATGTTTTCCATGTTATAACATCGTCCTCGGAATCGATATCTATAAGCAGCGCGTGANAATCGGTACATGGACAGTAATGTGCGCGTATAAGAATATACCTTCCCCACCCAGTAGTTCTCGGATCATTATGGATAATTACGATAAAATCCGCTTTTCCAACCGTTGAATACGGAAATTTATTATATACCTGCTTTATGTTCCCAAAAAATACAAGTTGTATCAATCGGTACAATACAACTGCCCAGAAATAATTCCCGTATTATGCTACTCGCTAGTTTTCCAATTCCGTATTACATGTACTATTTTAGCCGGACTACTTTTAATGACGTCACTTTGAATGCAGAAAATTATAAGAGCATTCTTGATTAATTATTAACGCTTAAACTCATTTGTGTAACTTAAATGATGCAAATATGAATATAATAAAAGGAATATTACGCAAGTCAATTGGTACAAGCCACTCAACTAATACAAACACATGAAACAATTGACTAGCGTAATATTCCGTATTTATTTAACACATTGAAATTCAGAAATCCGATCCAGTAGATGGTATTTTAGTGGAAAATACCCATTATTATAGAAACATTATATACAGCTACATGTATATGATACACAATTGTCTATGATCAATAAGACCTAAAAAGGACGTTTCACACGGGGTTTCGGTTATAACGAGAGCATGTGATGGATGCAATTTGTACATCCCCGATGTTATTCCCTACAGACGATCTCCGTTAATCCGAATTCATACTTGTTTTGAAGTATTGTTATGACCCGATTTTACTTACTTAATGAAACAATTTATACTAAATTCGAAGTACGGTATTTCGAACTATCGTTATAATTTTAGGTTGAAATATCTTGCTATCAAGTTGTTATATTGTTTATCATTTTTTAGTTCCATGTCTATTTTATCATTTGTTCCAAGTATAGTTCGGACCTATCAATGGTCTTACTTACTGGAAACAAATTTACGATTTATTTGAAGAATGCTATTTCTAAAAAAAAATTGTCGAATCCATTTATCTCGTCATATCTCAAGTTGTGATGTCCATTTTTCAATGTTTAATTCAATGAGTTAATCTGAACATTAAAAGTATATTTGTTCACCTATGTTTTCACGAGTTTGTTTAATAAACACACTCAAATGTGAACATTGTATCTATTAACAATTCACGTTTACTTCATTTTTTTATATGATGATTTTTTTTATATAAATCAGTGTACACAAGCATTATTTTAACCCGAAGTGTACAAGAGACATTCGAAAATATATTTTAAAAACATACTTAATCAAATTGTTTAAATATTTGTGAATATTTAAACTGTATAATACAATGATATTTAAGAACTGCTGTTTTGGTAAATAAAATATACAACAATTGCAACAGGTTAGTACTGGACGTCAAATGCAGATATTTCCATTCATTGAATGCCGTTAAAAATATGTTATTTATTTCAGAAACAACCTAAAAAAAAGTAAAATTTTAAACTTTTGAAGTTCACACATACGTTTAAAGATTGTTTATACTTTAAACATATCTCATAAGCTGTAAATGGTGTAAAAGTCTTGATTTAGATGCAGCAAAGCGAATTAGAGTCTCGATACACATACGTGGAATGATATTAATCCCTGTTTCATTTTGTTAACTTCAGTTTCACTCACAAAATGACACGACCATAATTGTTATTATCTGCTAAAATTGCTCCTTTATTGCTGTAGTTAATGGTATTTCGGCCTGTTGAAAGTGGGTCTGTAACATAAACTCTATATGTTGATCATTGAAATTCCCCTAACATATTTGTTTTACGTAACCGTTAGGGAAACATTATATTTTTGTAACACATATTTTGTTCATATTAACTTAAGTTGCAGTAACAGACAGAACTGAATTTAATATCCCTATATATGGAAACTTCGAGTAAGACTCACTGCACTTTCTGTATAATAGTGATGTTGTAGGATAAATAAGGTCTTAAGCTAACGTTTTATGGTATGCAATCCTTACCAGAATAACCCGACATTATGTTTCAAACTTGCAGTGTTTGCCTCCATAAATTTCTGTTTTCTGTTTACAATGTCATATCATTACCTGGGTGGCAGCGACTGATGTTAACAATGTCATATCATTACCTGGGAGCGGACGGTGGCGACTGATGTTTACAATGTCATATCATTACCTGTGTGCAAGCGACTGCTGTTTACAATGTAATATCATGCCTGGATGAGAGCGACTGATGTTTACAATGTCAATATATTACCTGTGTGTGAGCGACTGATGTTTACAATGTCATATCATTACCTCGGTGCAAGCGAATGTTGTTTACAATGTAATATCATTACCTGGGTGGGAGCGACTGATGTTTACAATGTCATAATATTACCTGGGTGGGAGGGACTGATCTTGACAATGTCATATCATAACCTGGGTGAGAGCGACTGATGTTTGCAATGTCATATAATTACCTGGGTGGGTGCGACTGATGTTTACAGTGTCATACCATTACCTGGGTTTGGGCGACTAATGTTTATAATGGCATATCATTACCTGAGTGGGAGGGACAGATGTTTACAATGTCACATCATCACCTGGGTGGTGGGATCGACTGCTGTTTACAATGTCATATCATAACATGGATGGGATCGACTGATGTTTAGAATGTCATATCATTTCCTGGGTGCGGGGGGGGCGACTGATGTTTACAATGTCATCTCATTACCTGGGTGCATGTGCCTGCTGTTTATAATGTCATAACATTACCTGGGTGGGAGAGACTGATGTTTACAATGTCATATTATTACCAGGGTGGGTTCGACTGATGTTTACAATGTCATATCATTACCTGGGTGGGGGCGACTGATGTTTATGATGGCATATCATTACTTGCGTTGGAGGGGCTGATGTTTACAATGTCATATCAATACCTGGATGGTAACGACTGATGTTTATAATCTCATACCATAACCTAGATGGTAGCGACTGCTGTTTATAATGTCATACCATTACCTGGGTGGTGGGATCGTTTTTTTGTTTATAATGTTATATCCTTACCTGGAAGGGATTGACGGATGTTTACAATGTCATATTATTACCTTGGTGGGAGCGACTGATGTTAACATAGTCATAACATTACCTGGGTGGGAGCGACTGGTGTTTACAATGTCATATCATTATCTGGGTTGGGGCGACTGATGTTTACAATGTCATATCATTATCTGGGTGGGAGCGACTGATGTTTACAATGTGAAAACATTACCTGGGTGGGGGCGACTGATGTTTACAATGTCATATCATTACCTGGGTGGGAGCGACTGATGTTTACAATGTCATACCTCAACCTCGGTGGGAGCTACTGATGTTTACAATGTCATACCTTAACCTCGGTGGGAGCGACTGATGTTTACAATGTCATATCATTACCTCGGTGGGGCAACTGGTTTTAATAATGTCATATCATTATCTGGGTGGGAGCGACTGATGTTTACAATGTCATTTCATTACCTGGGTGGGAGCGAATGATGTTTACAATGTCATATCTTTACAAGGGTGGAAACGACTGCTGTTTACAATGTTATATCATTACCTGGGTGGAAACGACTGATCTTTACAATGTCATATCATAACCTTGGTGGGAGCGACTGATATTTAAAATGTCATATCATTACCTTGGTCGGGTGGGGGCGACTGATGTTTATTACGTTATATCACTTCATTGGTTTGGGCGACTGATGTTTACAATGTCATATCATTACCTGGGTGGGATCTACTGATGTTTACATTTTCATATCATTACCTGGGTTTGAGCGACTAATGTTTACAATGTCATATCATTACCTGGGTGGGATCGACTGATGTTTACAATGTCATATCATTACTTGGATGGTAGCGACTAATGTTTACAAAGTCATATCATTACCTGTGTGGAGGCGACAGATGTTTAAAATGTCATATCATTACATTTATGGGGGAGACTGATGTTAACAATGTAATATAATTACCTGGGTGGGAGGCGACTGATGTTTACAATGTCATATCATTTACCTGGGTGGAGGCGACTTAGCTTTACAATGTCATATCATTACCTCGGTGGGAGGCGACTGATGTTTACAATATAATACCATTACTTAGATGGGAGCGACTAATGTTTACAATGTCATATAATTACTTGGGTGTGGGCGACTCATTTTTAAAATGTCATATATTTACTGGGTGGGAGCGACTGATGTTTACAATGTCATAATATTACTTGGATGGGAGCGACTGATGTTTACAAAGTCGTATCATTACCTAGGTGGGGGCGACCGATGTTTAAAATGTCATATCATGACCTTTATAGGGGAGACTGATGTTTGCAATGTCATATCTTTACCTTGGTGGGAGGCAACTAATGTTTACAATGTCATATCATTACCTGGGTGGGAGCGACAGAGCTTTACAATGTCATATCATTACCTCGGTGAGAGGCGACTGATGTTTAGAATGTCATATCATTACCTGGGTGGGAGCGACTGATGTTTACAATGTCATATCATTACTTGGGTGGGGGGCGACTGATGTTTACAATGTCATATCATTACCTGGGTGTGAGCAACTGATGTTTACAATGTCATATCATTACTTGGGTTGGGGCGACTGATTTTTAAAATGTCATATCATTACCTGGGTGGCGGCGACTGCTGTTTACAATGTAATATTATTACCTGGGTAGGAGCGACTGATGTTTGCGATGTCATATAATTACCTGTGTGGGAGCGACTGATGCTAACTATGTCATATCATTACCTGGGTGGGATGACTGATGTTTACAACGGCATAATATTACCTGGGTTGGATCGACTGATGTTTACAATGTCATATCATTACTTGGATGGGAGCGACTGATGTTTACAAAGTCATATCATTACCTGTGTGGGGGCGACAGATGCTTAAAATGTCATATCATTACCTGGGTGGAAACGACTGATCTTTTCAATGTCATATAATGACCTTGGTGGGAGCGACTGATATTTAAAATGTCATATCATTACCTTGGTCGGGTGGGGGCGACTGATGTTTACAATGTCATATCACTTCATTGGTTGGGGCGACTGATGTTTACAATGTCATATCGTTACCTGGGTGGGATCTACTGATGTCTACATTTTCATTACCTGGGTTGGGACGACTGATGTTTACAATGTAATTTCATTACCTGGGCTTGAGCGACTAATGTTTACAATGTCATATCATTACCTGGGTGAGGGCGACTGATGTTTACAATGTCATATTATTACTTGGATTGGAGCGACTGATGTTTACAAAGTCATATCATTACCTGTGTGGGGGCGACAGATGTTTAAAATGTCATATCATTGCCTTTATGGGGGAAACTGATGTTTACAATGTCATATAATAACCTGGGTGGGAGGCGACTGATGTTTACTATGTCATGTCATTCACCTGATGGAAGCGACTTAGCTTTACAATGTCATATCATTACTTCGCTGGGAGGCGACTGATGTTTACAATATCATATCATTACTTGTGTGGGAGCGACTGATGTTTACAATGTCATATCATGACTTGTATGTGGGCGACTCATATTTGAATTGTTATATCATTACTGGGTGGGAGCGACTGATGTTTACAATGTCATAATATTACTTGGATGGGAGCGACTGATGTTTACAAAGTTGTATCATTACCTGGGTGGGGGCGACCGATGTTTAAAATGTCATATCATTACCTTTATGGGGGAGACTGATGTTTGGAATTTCATATCATTACGTAGGTGGGAGGCGACTAATGTTTACAATGTCATATCATTACCTGGGTTGGAGCGACCGAGCTTTACAATGTCATATCAATCCCTCGATAGGAGGCGACTGATGTTTACAATGTCATATCATTACTTGGATGGGAGCGACTGATGTTTAGAATGTCATATCATCACTTGGACTGGAGCGACTGATTTTTAAAATGTCATATCATTACCTGGGTGGGAGCGACTGCTGTTTACAATGTAATATCATTACCTGGGTAGGAGCGACTGATGTTTGCAATGTCATATAATTACCTTGGTGGGAGTGACTGATTTTTACAATGTCATAACATTACTTGGGTGGGGGCGACTGATGGTTGCAATGTCATATCATTACCTGGGTGTGAGCGACTGATGTTTACAATGTCATATCATTACTTGGATGGGAGCGACCGATTTTTTTAAATGTCATATCATTACCTGGATGGGGGCGACTGCTGTTTACAATGTAATATCATGTCTGGGTGGGAGCGAATGATGTTTACAATGTCATAATTTAACCTGGGTGGGAGCGAATGATGTTTACAATGTCATATCATTACCTGGGTGGGACCGACTGATGTTTACTATGTCATATCATTACCTGGGTGGGGTGACTGATGTTTACAACGGCATATTATTACCTGGTTGGGGAGACTGATATTCACAATAGCATATCATAATTAATTTGGGGGCGACTGATATGTACAATGGCATATCATTACCTGGGTCGGAGCAACTGATGTTTACAATGTCATATCATTGCTTAGATTGGAGTGACTAATGTTTTCAATGTCATATCATAACCTGTGTGGGGGTGACTGATGTTTACAATGGCATATCATTAACTATTTGGGGGGCGACTGATATTTACAATGGCATATCATTACTTATTTGGGGGGCGACTGATGTTTACAATGTCATATAATTACCTGGGTGGGGGCGACTGATGGTTGGCGACTTTTATATAATCGCAAAAATGAATACCTACTCAATTTATTACATCAATAATGTTTTATAGAACAAATATTACTTCGAGTATTATTCGATCCTAATCTGTTTTTAAGCTATTAACGAAGTTTTTTGTTCTTGTGTCGACATTCCAACAACTTTTCAGCGACGTACATTCACGCGCGCTTTTTAATGAGTCGAATGACGTCATTAAATGAAACAAATACAACATATTCGTTCAACTGTTAAAGTGTATAATATCAATATATGTATTATAAGTAACAAAACCACAAATGTGTGATGTTTGTCTATCGGCATTTCTAATGAATCGTAATGTAAACGTATGTTATTCACTGCATAAAATTGTCAGCTACAATACAACATCGTTCATCTATTTGTACTCGCAATTGCTATCGTATTATTCAATAATATAACAGTCTTATCGTGTATTAAAAGGCATTGGACTTCTTTATACATAAACAAAACTAATTTTAAATGAAACCATATTTATGCAAAGTAAAAAATGTATTATTAAAATAAAATATTATGGCATCTAAACTGACTTAAAGATAGTTTTATGTTGCTTTCAGAATCAGGTCGAAGGTCTGTCATTGGAGATTTCTACTTTAATGACAAAGCTTGGATACGGCGAGGTGATCAGACGATGGCGCGTTGAGAAGTACAAGGAGACGGATAGGCTTTATAATATAAGATACAATTATGTCACTAATATCACAGCTGGCAGCAAGGGAGAAGGGCTGACCTGCATTTTAGAAAGTGATACGGATTTTTTATTCGTGGGGAAAGATGTCCTCTGTGTGGAAGCTGGCATCGATCATCAAACCATACCAGGTGACATATATCTGTTTAGGATGGATACACGTGCATATCCAGGACACTGCAGACTGTTACAAGAGAGAGAACGGAAGAACAATTGGAATATAATGTGTAATTCTTTGTGTGATAATGGATGTGGAGATATTTTTTTAAGTAGTTGTTTATGGGTCGATGAATGGTCGTCGGCATTGGAAAAAAAAAATCCAAGCGGAGGGGTGCAATTACAACGCGCGGGGCCGTCACTACCGGCCATCATAGACGGGGTTATAAATACGGACATAGTACACGCACTTCGATGTTATTGCCCAAGCTTGCTACAAAGATGGGCAGACAGACCCCGTTATTGGCCACCACCAGTCATAGTTAAGAAAGTCGTATCATTAGGAGCCTTTGTTACACCTGTAGGTGTTAAGGGAAGTGAATACAACCACATGGAATGGAGGATTTGTTTTAACACCGGTGAGACAGAACTTGTGAACAACCTAAATGACACACAAGCGAAAGTGTATGTTATTCTTAAAATGATCCTTAAAGAAATAATTAAACCAAATAATAAAGAAATAACATCGTACGTGTTGAAAAACATTATATTATGGCAAGCTGAAAACACACCAGAGACACAGTTTCATACAAGCAGCTTATTTTACTGGCTGCATGACGGACTTAGCGAGCTTAGGACTGCTATTGAAAAAAAACTACTTCGCTATTACATGATTCCGGAGCGAAATTTAATGGCATGCTGTGGTTGGAATGATGCGCAGCAGAGTAAATGGGTAGCAGATATCACGGAAATGATTGCGGAAGGACCTTTGGTAATAATGAGATTGGAGAAGATACGAAAGGCCATTATCGCGTCCCCAGAGCCGCTGTTGTGGTTTAGTAAGAAAAGGATGGAACTGGAGATGCTGAAGCTGGAGTTAAATGGCAGAATGCGGCAATCTGATTATGAGAACAGAGTGCAAGACTCGGATTTCATCGTGAAGGCAATACATGGACGCATGGAAGAGATAATGAGAGAAGTCAGACTTCGAATGCTCCTGGAGGGCAGTAGTTCTCTACATGATGATTTGTTTATCAGAATGATGAAATAAAAATATTTGAATATCATCAAGTTAAGCCCAACAAAAAACCAACGATCTTAGTGGATAATGAACTTAGAATCAACAATTCATATTTCCAGCGTATTATTTAACCAAACAGAATATGTTTTGCATAACCTTTAAGACTATATTTGTTTAATTAGCGCATTAAACGGATTTTAATTAAAAAGAACGGAGAAAAATAATTATAAAAATAAAATAAAGTAAACATAATAAAGTATCTATGAAATAATCATAAATATTTAACTAAACAATTCAATATTGTATATTAACAGTTCAAAACAATGCCGTAGTGTCTTTTACCTTTGTTTTATACTTCTACATTTAAAAGGTATATGAATAGTGTGTATCAATTGTACAGGTGTAGCTTTCTTTGATTGACAAATATGTGCAACTTCGTATGTATCGACTTAACAACAATTCGTGTAACCTTTTTCACGCCAGGGTCAGACAAATTTATACTAATAAAACATTTGGTTTGATAAATGTTACAGTTAATGTTAATAGCCGGCGAATCCAAGGAAACTCCGTACCTCCTTTACACTAGTTGGGACAGGCCATTTGCGAACCGCATCTATCTTGTCTGGGTCGGTCTTGATGCCGTCCTTGGACACAACGTGCCCTAGGTAGGTGACTTCGCTTTGGAGGAACTCACATTTTGAAGCCTTAAGCTTCAAATTGTGGGTATTGATTCGACTGAACACAGCTTCCAGACGTTCCAAATGTTGCGCAAACGACGAGGAGAAGATAATAATATCGTCAAGATACTTGAGATTCATTTCGCCCATGCATCGATGGAATATCAACCTTTGAAAGGTCGCCGGGGCATTGCATAGACCAAAAGGCATCCAATTACATTCAAAGAAGCCAAGATTGCCGACCTGGAATGCAGTCTTCTCTTTATCATCCTACGCCAACTCCACTTGCCAGTATCCCGCTTTCAAGTCCAGCTTCGTGAAATATTGTGAGCCAGAAAGAAGATGGAGTGTGTCATCGATCCTGGGAATTGCGTACGCATCCTTGTGTTTTCGATTGTTAAACTTTCTGTAATCGACACAGAATCGTATAGATCCATCCTTCTTCCTGACAATCACGACATTTGACGAGAAAGGACTGTGTGATGGACGAATGGCTCCCATGTTCAACATCTCTTGAAGGTGTTCACGGACCTCATTAAACAGAGCTGGTGGAATCCTCCTATACGGATCTTTGAATGGACGTTCGTCTTCCAGTTTGATTTCATGTTTAACCAGATCCGTGTTTCCCAGATCCAAAGGCCCCACGTTGGGCGCCAGTGTTACAGTTGTGTACTACTTTAGTTCAGTAGTATTTGGTGTTATGGATTTCTGAGGTTGCAATTGGGCTCTAAGCTGGTCTAACGGCAGGTAAAAGACAACACACTGCAAATATACATTTAAATAATATATATTTACAAAATGCAAGAATGCTGGTCATCTATGCATACAACATCAACGGCATATCATCCTCGATTCATGTTCGTATCCATACCTGACGACAATGTAAACATAAATAACAATGGCGACGACTATAAATACTTGAGATATAGGTCACACAGGTAAATCAATCTAACTTATAGGTTACAAGCATAAAATACAATATGGAACTGGCTCAAAACATACAGAAACATAAAACAATGTTACTAAAGCAACTTTGTACGCAATTACCTGCAAATATATATTTAAATAATATATATTTACGAAATGCAAGAATGCTGGTCATCAATGCATACAACATCAACGGCATATCATCCTCGATTGATGTTATATACATACGATTGGTCAGCGCTAGAGGGGCATTAGCATAACAAAGGAGAGTGGACAGGTGAAGATCAATATAGATGTTAGTTTACCTGATACGGTATCCTACATATTGCTACGGCTTATGTCTCCCTACGCCTACGCACGTCTATGAATACGACTAACGTGACGGACGGACATCAACTGCATATATCAGGGGATGTAATGTAAAACAAAACCATTTCAAACATTTATACATTTAATTTATACACGATTCAATTATCGACCTGTAACATAAATATAAAACTGAAGTAACGTTAAACGCATGCGCACTATCAATTATGGACATGTGGTGCATTAAAAGTGTTTATGTTTTCTCTGAAACTATGTGGCTGGTTCAGATACAGACCAAAAGTTGGCGAAAATCAACAACCTGCGATGGGCAATCTTATCCGATCTATGTGAACTTTAGTATGAATTATTTAAATTAAATATCACTGAATATATGTCTATTAATTTTTAATTATTAAATAATTCATACTTAAGTTAACATAGATCGGAATTATGTGGTTACTTCTTGATATGATGTTTACACTTCTTGATATAATATGTTTACTTATTTATACGGTGTACGCGATCGCCGAGCGCCTACTCGTGTAGGACATTTATACAAATTTGATTGAGGACGTTTTGTGGGTAGTCAAACGATTTAATAGTGACTTGCTCACAGATTGTAGTACTCATTGAATGTTTTAACCAACACAATGTATTTATTTGAATCAGAACTAATTAGCAAAAAAGATAACAAAGTTTGCGTTTTCCGGGATTCAAACACGGGACCGATGAAGCAAGATTGGACTTGCTACCGCTACACTAAGCAAACTTTAAATATTGCAATTGGCGTAATTTTTATGTTCTGCTAGCAATACAGATTTTTTTTTCCAAATTATAGAGAAAAATCTTCTATCTCTACACAAACTTTATTTAACATGAGCATAAATGTTTTGTAAATCATGCTGCTAAACTGTGAGGTAATGACGATCTCTATATATATCAAATTAATCAATTTCAGTTCTACTTATTCATGGATACAGCCAACTAGATATGTGGGTCTATAACACCTGTTATGATTGTTATCATATAGTGGATAAGTTTGTCAACGAACGTTTAAATAAATTATCATCAAATAGCACATGTAAGTGCCGACTGGAAGCATGTATCAAATGGCAGTGGTACGAGGTTCGCAACGTATTGCTAAGCATGCGCGATCAAGATCTTCTATGTGTAAATTCGGAACCTGTAATTTTATAGTCCCAACAATTTTTTGCCGTCTTTTGTTCCATAAATACCGCCGAGATTTTGAACTCGCAGTGATAATTACCTTGAATTAGTAATAAACGTAAACACGTATGGTATTCGAGATCAGCTTGAAGCATTTGTGTCCATCCATCCAACCTTAAGCGGTGCCTTACAGTTGATAACTTGGATGGATGTTTTGACATTCTGATTCAACTAATATCACTGCAATGTGTAGGAAATATACTTGTTTATATTGAATAACAAAAAGCATATAGAGTGCTTAAGAATACGCTAGGGGGGAATCGGCTTCCCCACCTGCCCCAGTTACTCCGTGTTGAAAGTACGATACAGTACGGTACGGTACGGACGGGGGCGACTGATGTTAACAATGTCATATCATTACCTGTGTGCAAGCGACTGCTGTTTACGATGTAATATCATGCCTGGGTGGGAGCGACTGATGTTTACAATGTCATAATATTATCTTGGTGGGAGCGACTGATGTTCACAATGTCATATCATTACCTCGGTGCAAGCGACTGCTGTTTACAATGTAATATCATTACCTGGGTGGGAGCGACTGATGTTTACAATGTCATAATATTACCTGGGTGGGAGGGACTGATGTTTACAATGTCATATCATAACCTGGGTGGGAGCGACTGATGTTTAACATGTCAAGACATTACCTGGGTGGGATCAACTGATGTTTACACTGTCATATCATTACCTAGGTGGGATCGCCTGATGTTTACAATGTCATATCATTACCTGGGTGCGGGGGGGGGCGGCGACTGATGTTTACAATGTCATATCATTACCTGGGTGCTTGCGACTGCTGTTTACAATGTCATATCATTACCTGGGTGGGAGCGACTGATGTTTACAATGTCATAAAATTACCTGGGTGGGAGCGACTGGTGTTTACATTGCCATATCATTACCTGGGTGGGATCAACTGATGTTTACAATATCAATCATAACCAGGGTGGGATCGACCGATGTTTACAATGTCCAACCATTACCTGGATGCAGGGGGGTCGACTGATGTTTACAATGTCATATCATTACGTGGTTGCATGCGACTGCTGTTTACAATGTCATATCATTACCTGGGTGGGAGCGACTGATGTTAACAATGTCATATCATTACCTGGGTGGGAGGGACTGATGTTTACAATGTCATATCATTACCTGGGTGGGTGCGACTGATGTTTACAATGTCATACCATTACCTGGGTTTGGACGACTGATGTTTATAATGGCATATCATTACCTGAGTGGGAGGGACTGATGTTTACAATGTCATATCATTACCTGGCTGCATGCGACTGCTGTTTACAATGTCATATCATTACCTGGGTGGGAGCGACTGATGTTTACAATGTCATATCATTACCAGGGTGTGTGCGACTGATGTTTACAATGTCATATCATTACCTGGGTGGGGGCGACTGATGTTTATGATGGCATATCATTACTTGAGTGAGAGGGACTGATGTTTACAATGTCATATCAATACCTTGACGGTAGCGACTGATGTTTATAATCTCATACCATAACCTGGATGGTAGTAACTGCTGTTTATATTGTCATACCATTACCTGGGTGGTGGGATTGTTTGCTGTTTATAATGTTATATCCTTACCTGAAAGGAATCGACGCATGTTTACAATGTCATATTATTACCTTGGTGGGAGCGACCGATGTTAACATTGTCATATCATTATCTGGGTTGGAGCGGCTGATGTTAAGAATGTCATATCATTATTTTGGTTGGGGCGACTGATGTTTTCAATGTCATATCATTATCTGGGTTGGAGCGACTGATGTTAACAATGTGAACTATTACCTGGGTGGGGGCGACTGATGTTTACAATGTCATATCATTACCTGGGTGGGAGCGACTGATGTTTACAATTTCATACATCAACCTCGGTGGGAGCTACTGATGTTTACAATGTCATACCTGAACCTCGGTGGGAGCGACTGATGTTTACAATGTCATATCATTACCTGGGTGGGACCGACTGATGTTTACTATGTCATATCATTACCTGGGTGGGGGCGACTGATGTTTATAACGGCATATTATTACCTGGGTGGGATTGACTGATGTTTACAATGTCATATCATTACTTGGATGGGAGCGACTGATGTTTACAAAGTCATATCATTACCTGTGTGGGGGCGACAGATGTTTAAAATGACATATCATTACCTGGGTGGAAACGACTGATCTTGACAATGTCATATCATTACCTTGGTGGGAGCGACTGATATTTAAAATGTCATATCATTACCTTGGTCGGGTGGGGGCGACTGATGTTTACACTGTCATATCACTAGATTGGTTGGGGCGACTGATGTTTACAATGTCATATCATTACCTGGGTGTGATCTACTGCAGTTTAATATTCATATCATTACCTGGGTTAGGGCGACTGATGTTTACCATGTCATATCATTACCTGGGTTTGAGCGACTAATGTTTACAATGTCATATCATTACCTGGGTGGGAGCGAATGATATTTACAATGTCATATCATTACTTGGATGGGAGCGACTGATGTTTACAATGTCATATCATTGCCTGTGTGGGGGCGACATTTGTTTAAAATGTCATATCATTACCTTTATGGGGGAGACTGATGTTTACAATGTCATGAAATTACCTGGGTGGGAGGCAACTGATGTTTACAATGTCATATCATTTACCTGGGTGGAAGCGACTAAGCTTTTCAATGTCATATCATTACCTCGGTGGGAGGCGACTGATGTTTACAATTTCATATCATTACTTGGATGGGAGCGACTGATGTTTACAATGTCATATCATTACTTGGGTGTGGGCGAATCATATTTAAAATGTCATATCATTACTGGGTGGGAGCGACTGATGTTTACAATGTCATAATATCACTTGGATGGGAGCGACTGATGTTAACAAAGTCGTATCATTACCTGGATGGGGGCGACCGATGTTTAAAATGTCATATCATTACCTTTATGGGGGAGACTGATGTTTGCAATGTCATATCATTACCTGGGTGGGAGGCGACTTATGTTTACAATGTCTTATCATTACCTGGGTGGGAGCGACTAAGCTTTACAATGTCATATAATTACCTCGATGGGAGGCGACTGATGTTTACAATGTCATATAATTACTTGGATGGGAGCGACTGATGTTTAGAATGTCATATCATTACCTGGGTGGGAGCGACTGATGTTTATAATGTCATATCATTACTTGGGTGGGGCGACTGATGTTTACAATGTCATATCATTACCTGGGTGTGAGCGACTGATGTTTACAATGTCATATCATCACTTGGGTGGGGGCGACTGATTTTTAAAATGTCATATCATTACCTGGGTGGGGAGACTGCTGTTTAGAATGTTATATCATTACCTTGGTAGGAGCGACTGATGTTTGCAATGTCATATAATTACCTGGGTGGGAGCGAATGATGTTTACAATGTCATATCATTACCTGGGTGGGACCGACTGATGTTTACTATGTCATATCATCATCTGGGTGTGGTGACTGATGTTTACAACGGCATAATATTACCTGGTTGGGGAGACTGATATTCACAATAACATATCATAAATTATTTGGGGGGGGGGTGGGTGCGACTGATATTTACAATGGCATATCATTACCTGGGTCGGAGCAACTGATGTTTACAATGTCATATCATTACTTTGATGGGAGTGACTAATGATTACGATGTCATATCATTACCTGGATGGGGTTGACTGATGTTTACAATGTCATATCATTACCTGGGTGGGGGCGACTGATGGTTGGCGACTCTTATATTATCGCAAAAATGAATACCTATTCAATTGATTACATCTAAAATATTTTATAGAAAAAAATATTACTTCGAGTATAATTCGATCCTAGTCTGTTTTTAAGGTATTTACGAAGTTATTTGTTCTTTTGTCGACACTCCACCAACCTTTCAGCGACGTACATACAGATGCGCTTTTTAATGAGTCGAATGACGTCATTAAATGAAACAAATACAACATATTCGTTCAAATGTTGAAGTGTATAATATCAATATATGTATTATAAGTAACAAAACCACAAACGTGTTTATGTTTGTCTATCGGTATTTCTTATGAATCGTAATGTAAACGAATGTTATTCACTGCATAAAATTGTCTACTACAATACAACATGGTTCATCTATTTGTACTATATTCTCATATTATTCAATGATACAACAGTCTTATCGTGTATTAAAAGGCATTGGACTTCTTTTTACATAAACAAAACTAATTTTGAATGAAACCATATTTATGCAAAGTAAGAAATGTATTATTAAAATAAAATATTATGGCATCTAAACTGATCTCAAGATCGTGTTATGTTGCTTTCAGAATTATGTCGAAGGTCTGTCATTGGAGATTTCTACTATAATGACAAAGCTGGGATACGGCGAGGAAATCAGACGATGGCGCGTTGAGAAGTACAAGGAGGAGGATAGGCTTTTTAATGCTTCACAGAGGGATGTAACTAAGATCACAGCTGGCAGTAAGGGAGAGGGGCTGACCTGCATTTTAGAAAGTGATTGGGATACTTAATATGTGGAGAAAGGTGTCCTCTGTGTGGAAGCTGGCATCGATCTTCAAACCATACCAGGTGACATAGATCTGTTTAGGATGGATACACGTGTATATCCAGGACACTGCAGGCTGTTACAAGAGAGACAACGGAAGAACAATTGGAATATAATGTGCAATTCTCTGTGTGATAATGGATGTGGAGACAATCTATTAAGTAGTTGTTTATGGGTCGATGAATGGTCGGCATTGGAAATAAAACATATAGCCTAGGGGGTGCACTTACAACGCGCGGGGCCGTCACTACCGGTCATCATAGACGGGGTAATAAATACGGACAGAGTACACGCACTTTGATGTTTTTGCCCAAGCATTTTACATAGATGGGCAGACAGACCCCGTTATTGGCCACCACCAGTCATAGTTAAGAAAGTCGTATCATTAGGAGCCTTTGTTACACCTGTAGGTGTTAAGGGAAGTGAATACAACCACATGGAATGGAGGATTTGTTTTAACAACGGTGAGACAGAACTTGTGAACAACCTAAATGACACACAAGCGAAGTGTATGTTATTCGTAAAATGATCCTTAAAGAAATAATTTAACCAAATAATAAATAAATAACATCGTACGTGTTTAAAAACTTTATATTACGGCAAGCTGAAAACACACCAGAGACACAGTTTCATACAAGCAGCTTATTTTACTGGCTGCATGACGGACTGAGAGAGCTTAGAACTGCTATTGAGAAAAAATATCTCCGCTTTTACATGATTCCGGAGCGAAATTTAATGGCAGCCTGTGGTTTGAATGATACGCAGCAAAGTAAATGGGTAGCAGATATCACGGAAATGATGGCGGAAGGACCTTTGGTAATGATGAGATTGGAGAAGATACGAAAGGCCATTATCACGTCCCCAGAGCCACTGTTGTGGTTTAGTAAGAAAGGGATGGAGATGGAGATGCTGCAACTGGAGATGTTGATCAGAATGCGGCAATGTCATATTGAGAAAAGTGTAATATTGATAGACTCGGATTTCATCGCGAAGGCGATAGAGAGACGCAAGGAAGAGATATTGAGAGAAGTTGGACTACGAATGTTCCAGAAGGGCAGTTCTGAAAAAGATCTTTACCGCAGATTATTGGTGTAATAATGGAATAACAATGTTTGAGGTACACGTGTATCATGGCTACTTATATGGTAACTTGTCCGAAATAAAAAAGGCAGTGGAATAAAAAGAAGCACATCGATGGCTTATACAGTATCGTATTTTAAAAACTATTTGATCTCTTATCCAGAATTTATGAAAGGAATGATAAATTCATAAGTTTCGTATTTATAAACGCCCATTATTTCAGTTTTTTTTGTTTTAAACATGTATTACGTTAACCAAGAGACAATTTCAATTTAAGCATTCGCGAGAAAAGATGTGTATTGTTGTACTTGCTACGTCTTTATTGAAAATATATTTGCAAGGAGATTGCTGATCACAATATTGACGAGAACTAAGTTAAGCCCAACAAAAACCAACGATCGTAGTGGATCATGAACTAAGGATCAACAATTTATATTTCCAACGTCTTATTTAACCAAACAGAATATGTTTTGCATAATCTTTAAGACTATATTCGTTTAATTACCGCATTAAACGGATTTTAATTGAAAAGAACAGAGAAAAATAATTTAAAAAAAAAAGTAAACATAATTAAGAATCAATGAAATAATCATAAATAGTTAACTAAACAATTCAATATTGTGTATGAACAATAAAACAATGCCGTAGTGTCTTTTACCTTTGTTTTCTACTTCTACATTAAAAGGTATATGAATAGTGTGTATCGCTTTGTACAGGTGTAGCTTTCTTTGATTGACAAATATGTGCAACATTCCTATGTATCGACAATAATTCGTGTAACCTTTTTCACGCCAGGGTCAGACACATTTATACTAATAAAACATTCGGTTTGATAAAAATAAAACTGAAGTACCGCTATCAATTATGGACATGTGGTGAATTAAAAGTGTTTATGTTTTCTCTGAAACTATGTGGCTGGTTCAGATACAGACCAAAAGTTGGCGAACATCAACAACCTGCGATGGGCAATCATATCCGATCTATGTGAACTTAAGTATGAATTCTTAAAATTAAATATCATTAAATATCTGGCCATTAATTTTTAATTATTAAATAATTCATTCTTAAATTTACATAGATCGGATATATGTGGTTACTTCTTGATATGATGTTTACACTTCTTGATATAATATGTTTACTTATTTATACGGTGTACGCGATCGCCGAGAGCCTATTCGTGTAGGACATTTATACAATTTTGATTGAGGACGTTTTGTATGTAGATAAACGATTTAATAGTGACTTGCTCACAGATTTTATTACTCATTGAATGTTTTAACCAACAAAATGTATTTATTTGAATCAGAACTAATTAGCAAAAAAGATAACAAAGTTTGCGTTTTCCGGGATTCAAACACGGGACCGATGAAGCAAGATTGGACTTGCTACCGCTACACTAAGCAAACTTTAAATATTGCAATTGGCGTAATTTTTATGTTCTGCTAGCAATACAGATTTTTTTTTTCCAAATTATAGAGAAAAATCTTCTATCTCTACACAAACTTTATTTTATATGAGCATAAATGTTTTGTTAATCATGCTGCCAAACTGTGAGGTAATGACGATCTCTATATATATCAAATTAATCAATGTCGGTTCTACTTATTCATGGATAAAACCAACTAGATATGTGGGTCTATAACAACTGTTATGATTGTTATCATAGTGTGGATAAGTTTGTCAACGAACGTTTAAATAAATTATCATCAAAATGCAAATGTAAGTGCCGACTGGAAGCATGTATCAAATGGCAGTGGTACGAGGTTCGCAACGTATTGCTAAGCATGCGCGATAAAGATATTCTATGTGTAAATTCGGAACCTGTAATTTTATAGTCCCCACAATTTTCCGCCGTCTTTAGTTCCATAACTACCGCCGAGATTTTGAACTCGCAGTGATAATTACCTTAAAATAGTAATAAATGTAAACACGTATGGTATTCGAGATCAGCTTGAAGCATTTGTGTCCATCCACACAACCTTAAGCGGTGCCTAACAGTTGATAGATTGGATAGATGTTTTGACATTCTGATTCAACTAATATCACTGCAATGTGTAGGAAAAATACTTTTAATAACCCGGAAAGTTTTTTGGATTCTTGGTTTTGGTTGTTCAGATTAATTGGAAATAACATAAAAGAGCTTTCCCCTTAGCATTCATTACTTTGTCTTTTATTTCCAGTTAGAGCGATGTACCACCGCAATTATAAGTATACTGTTCTATCATAGCAGCTCTGTAATACAGAGAAAACTAGTCAGTTTCATGTTTGTATTATTGGATGAATACGGGCCTTGACACTTGACACTTGACACATTTAGTTCTATCATTGTGTTCAGATGCTCTCATAATAATACTAATAACACTATTGTACAATTTGATTATTTAATCATTTCATTTGTTCAGTTGTGAATGTGAGGTCATTACAGATAGTTATATATGTGTGTGCAATACTTTAATATCATGTGTGTAGTTTTCATTGTACAATTATTCACCCATTTCTTGTGCTAGCATTGTATATCTTCACTCTTTGCCCTCCTTGTCCAAGGTCCTTTCAATGGCATCATATCCACGCATTTTGAGATGTTCATCAGAGTGAACTGTATAGTATTAAACATGTATGACAAAGATGGTAAACCAATTATTGTCGTCATATGTTTGAAAAAAAATGTGATACAGTTTGCATACATTTAATATTAAAGTTTTCGAGTTGTAATAAATGGTGCTTTAGCTTGCCAACATTAACTTAACACTGACTCTTTAAAAGTAACAACAAGAGAATTTGTAATTTAACATACTGGAATATTGTTTGAAAAAGATCATCCAGCCATCTTATTGTTAAGTTTTATCATATATCATGTAAAACATGTGTTGAAGAAGGGGTATGACTCTGGTATGACTATACAACACAACTCAAGCGTGAAATTTATGCTAGTAACAGAATTGTAAATGTTGGCTTGTTGTTCTGAAAGAATTCCCTGTGATACAAAAATGTAAATAATGGCATTTATATTTAGTGGATATTCACATCTAATGAAGTGAACATCTGGTTTGAGTTCAAACTTTGATTTTCAAACCAGACAATTAACTGTTATAAAATGTGGACATGTAATGGTGTCATTCATTTTTTGTCTATATTCTGGATGAAATATGTGTAAATTGTATTAAATGTTAATGTATTTATTTCTAAGATCTTGTGTTTGTTATAAAGTATTGTAAAACGTTTGAAACATTAGAAATGCAAAGATTTCGTCTTGATTTCGTGTTGACTTCAATCCCTTTAAATATATTAACCATATTGCAAGGACGTTACAATTGAAATAAGAACACTGGAAGGAACTATATATCATAATAAATAACGTTAATCAAACAGCATATTTTCTGTGTTTGTTAAACAAGCAATACATGTCAATTTTGTAAACCAATCATCAAGTTCCTTGAGTGTATAAATAAAGCAGGAATTTCTTTTTTTCGAGTGCGTAAATAAAGCGGCTAATTCCTTTGAATGTGTAAACCAAGCAGCCGTTTCCTTCCAGTGTGTAAATAAACCGGCGCTTTTCCTTTCATTGTGTAAATAAAGCAGGGATTTCCTTTTAGTGCGTAAATAAAGCGGCGTTTTTCCTTTGAATGTGTAAACCAAGCAGTCGTTTCCTTTCAGTGTGTAAATAAACCGGCGAATTTCCTTTCATTGTGTAAATAAAGCAGGAATTTCCTTTTAGTGCGTAAATAAAGCAGCGCATTTCCTTTGAATGTGTAAACCAAGCAGCGCATTTACTTTTGAGCGTGTAAATAAAGCAGCACATTTCCTTCCAACGTGTAAATAAAGCGGCGCATTTTCTTTGAGTGCGTAAATAAAGCAGCGCATTTCCTTTGAGTGCGTACAAAAGCAATGCATATTCTTTTTAGTGCGAAAATAAAGCGGCACTTTTCCTTTGAGTGCGCTAATCAAGAAGCGTATAACCTTTGAGTGTGTAAATAAAGCAGAACATGTCTTTTGAGTGTGTAAATGAAGAAGCACATGCTGTTTAAAAAGAAGAAACGTATACATTTTTAAGGCAGTAAGAATAAACTATTACTTTTCATTGCTATGGTATTTATGACATAATTTTAACAAAAATACAAAAAAAGAAAAACGAAATCCAATACTGTATTGTGTTTGAGTGTGCAAATAAAGCACCGACTTTCCTTTGAGTGTGTACATTAGGCAGCACATTTCCATTAAGTGTTAACCAAGTAGCACATTTCATGTGTGTGTAAACCAAGCATCACACTTAATTTGTGTGTGGTAATAAAGCAGCACATTTAATTTGAGTGTGTCAACCAAGCAGCACATATATTTGAGTATCTTAACCATATAGCACATTTCATTTGAGTGTGTTAATAAAGCAGCACATTTAATTTGAGTGTGTCAACCAAGTAGCACATTTCATTAATGTGTGTAAATATATCAGCATATTTCATTTGAGTATGTAAACCAAGCAGCACATTTCATTTGAGTGTGTAACCCAAGCATCACATTTCACTTGTGTGTGTAAATAAAGCAGCACGTTTCATTTGAGAGTGTAAATAAAGCAGAATATTTCCGTTGAGTATGTAAATAAAGCAGCATATTTGGTTTGAGTGTGTTAATAAAGCAGCACATTAAATAACCATAGCGGCATTTCCAGACATGTACACAACTCAATAATGTGCAATTAAGGCCCTGTTTAAGACATTGGGGGTATCTTGATTTGCACGTGTCTATCTGTAGATCGGTAGATTCGTTACTTGGGAGGAAGGGAAGACCTTGTTGAATTTGAAGTCAGCCGGTCAAGGTAAGTTTTCCAGTGGCTTGTACCACACAATTCGTTTCTACACAATATCTGAAGGATGCTTTGGCACACATCCATTCTCTGGATGAAAGGAAACCGCCTATTGATGTTTAGGTAAAAAGGTCAAAACTCAAGTGAACAGGGACATTTTGCAGGAAATGTAATGATGCAACATATTTTGAATACGCATTCCTCTACAATCATTCAAAATGGTATGCTAGTGACTTGGGAGAAAAGGTAGACTCTTTTTGGTTTTAAGGTCAACTGGTCATAGGTCATAGTCACATAAGCTTGTTACATGAAAATCGTTTCCTCACTGTACATAGATTACGTTTTTGACCTACGATCGTCACAACTGCTTTGCTGGTTACTTGAGAAAAGGAAGACGCATCTTGATTTGTGAGAAAAATATAGGTAAAACGTCAATGTCACATGGAATCGTAGCATTAAATTCGAAAGAAACATGGAAGACACCTATCAAATTTACAGTCAAACGTCAAAAGGTCATGTAACATGAAATTCGTTTCCGCGCGATATCTCAAGGACGCTTTGACATGCGAGCTTTCAAATTGGTGTGCTGCTTACTTGATATAAAGAATGGACAAAAACCTACCGATTTGATGAGCAACCAGTCAGAGGTCTAGGTCAAAGGTGGTTGTAAAATTAATCCGTTTCCGCATAATATTAAAAGAAAGCTTTAACATAGAATCATGTTAATTAGTTGGCTAGTAAGTATTTAGGGACGGAAAATCCCTAGTCAAAATATTAAGACGTAATGCATTGATTCTGAGCTATTTTTATACACAAAGGTAGAATTATATATGCGCCTCGCTTCGGGGAAAAGGGGGTTTAATGCATGTGAGAAAAGTGTCGTCCCAGATTAGCCTGTGCAGTCCACACAGGCTAATAAGGGACACAACTTTTCGCTTTTTGGATATGTTTCGCTTATAGAAAGTCTATTCTAAGCAAAACTCCAGTTTAGTCGGAATGTGTCGTCCCTGATAAGGCTTTGCGGACTGCACAGGCTGATCTGGGACGACACTTGCACTTGCACATGCATTAAACCCCCTTTTCACAGAGCGAGGCTCATATAGAAGTAGAAACTCCTACCAATTCTTAGATCATTATTTTAGGTCGATTTCATTAAGGCAATAAAATACTTAAAAAAATATTACTACGTATTGACGACTTGTCTTCTCGTCAAAAGTATACATGGTTTATAAACATTTTTAGTTTTACTAAGACTATCATTGTTTTTTAACAGGTACAAACCAGATAGTCGTTAAAAAGGTTATGTATTCTCTTGGCATTTCTGTAGGCGTTTTCTGGTATTAAATACTATAATTATCTGCTAATTTGTTTCTCTAGTGTACAGAAAGAGCGTTAAGTAATTATCTTAAACTCTTCAAGCTCACCGTGAACCGGTAAATCGATACAGTTACTGCGCAATTTAAAGCCGTGAATAAGTTCCATTGAAGGAATTTATCATTTAATAATTATAATAAGATGGAAGGCAGTAGGTAATTGTACAATATGAGACTTGAGTCACGTGCATCCTTAACATGTGTCATGGAGTGTGAAAACCGAGAGTATGGTTATGTCCCCAGCATCCACATATTAAGTCATATATCGATTGGCCTTCCGTTCTGTCGTTCTTCCGTCCGTTCGTACGAGTTTAATTTAATTGACACGTTCAATAATCTTTCCCACAAATCTTTGATACATGTTTGATGCCTTCGATACAATAAACACTCCAACATCACCTGACCTCATTTTGGCCGTCAAGGTCAATGACATACATTTATGACCTACGTTTTGTCTTTTTTTTACATGTATTTACAGTCTAAAACACGGCTTCGGTGTGCCATGAGTCATTAATACAACTTTGGCAGTATTGGCCAGGGGATCAACGGAACGTGAAAGCAATCGTGTGACAGATAGCATTAATTAAATACAATTGCTTTACATAAATAAGTCACATAACCGGTACATGTTAGTAAGCATTAATATTATTTTGGGAAATTAAAGCGAATTGTGAAAATGATGTACGATGTTCAGGAGCGTGGGACCAGAATAGAATCAGTCTATACGGTTATTCTTTTTAGGTATAACAATCATTTTCATTTGCATTTTAGTATATTAGTCACATAAAAAATCAAGAAGGTAATTTGGATGTTTCACACCCAATATTGCTTCTTCTTCTTGTAAGTACGCGATGATGATCTCAAATATAAACTATATGATGCTATATTCTTACATCTTTTTGTAAAAAGAAGGTATGTAGTTGATGCGTGTTAGTAATTTCATTTTATCGTGCCTCAAAAGGTTGTAACTCTGTTGCTCTGGTCTCCTTCCTACCATTGAGTAATTAAATAGTAATTAAATTGAATGCGTTTTAATTCCCTTTTATTACTGTTTTATTTGAGTTGCAAAGCTATGAGGTTAAATTTTATTTACACTAATATGTATCATGAACATTGCTGGGCCAAGTGTGAGGTTGAGCGCTCTATTTCGAACATATTTATAATAGATGTAAAAACTGTGGCTGGTGGAGATGAGACATGTTATGCATACGGAGAAGTTACATGTGCATTCATGTTCTATAGAATAACGAATGTTTATGTCATACTATGTCACTGGATATGTTTTCTTAATCGGTAACAACATATTAAACAGACGTTCCCATAGTGAAGTATCTAATCGTTTTCCCAATAGCATTGAAATGATTCAAACATGAAGGAAAATTTAACTTTTATTGCTTTTTTATACGGGCGGAAACTCAATGACATTGCACAATGACATAATAAGACACTGAGCGCCGTACGTATATGACATGCAAATGTTTCTTAAACATGTGATATTAGAAACATGTGATATAGATTTGCCTTTTCCATACACCCCCACTTTCTGAGTAGGATCCGCGCGTGATATACGAGCCTCGTTTTGTAAAACAATAGCTTAATGCATGTGCGTAAAGTGTCATCACAGATTAGCCTGCGAAGTGCGCACAGGCTAATCAGCGACGAGACTTTACGAATTTATTATTTGTTTCCTTTAAAGGAAGTCTCTTCTTAACCAAAATCCAGTGTCGGCGGAAAGTGTCGTCACTGATTAGCCTGTGAGGACTGCACAGGCTCATCTGGGATTACACGTAACGCACATCCATTAAGCCCAGTTTTCCCATAAAGAGGAAAATACATTGAATACAACTAATGTGATAATCAACAAAATCAAATAAAGCAGGTATTGCGACTCACGTCTTTACTTCCACTTTAAGCTCTTTAACGAACATAATTTCGCAACGGTGAAATCCGGATCTAATAAGAATAATATGGTAGGCATTATCCACCAGAACATGCATGTTGCTTAATAACCATTGCATTTTTCTAATAGACATTTGTATATTGCTTATTGACAACTCCATGTCGACATATTACAACTTGCATTTGAATTCGGTTATATAACGAATATATTTTTGTTTCCTGCATTAGATGTAAAAACAAATCATCGTTCATGCGACTTAATTCTATTGTTCCGTCTGTGCTTGCCTAAGTGTATTTGACTTTGTTGCTGTCTCGATGATCTGTCTATTCATTCATGAACTGCGATATTTTATTACATGGAACCAATAATAAATTTGACGCTTTAGCGTTAATTATTATACAGGGAGACAACTCTTGCAGGTGTACGATAATTTCCGGCGTGTGGACTACTTTTTTCGAAAGAATAATATTGGCGTTCGAGCTGGTTTTGCGGATATTACTTTCCGCAAATAGATGTATTCGTTCAAACTAGTTAATATTAAAGATTATGATTTATTTGCAAATTGCAATACATACGAACACTTGTACAGTTGCACGTACGGTCACGTGGTTAATGCTCTATACTCACGTATGTGCATGCGCGTGTATGCGATAATATGTGAGTGCGCTTTGGTTGTTATGTGTGCGTTCCATGTGTTTGCATGCTTATGACGATTGTGCAAGAATATATTCCAAAGCTCAATTTTTATTTGGCGAGATCATACGGGGAGCGGATTAACCGGAAGAAACCCAACCTGTCGAGTATGTGACCAACAACTAAACCCACATGCACATCATGGGTTGAACCAAGGCCGACTTGAGGACAAGCGAATGTTCAAAGCATCACTCTAGGTTGATAGCCACGTGATACTCTAATCTGCTCTGACAAAGTGATCAAACACTGACAGGTGTCGAACGTTCTAAGCACTAAGCAATTTTAAATGAGCACATTTGCACTGAAGTACATTCTGTTGGGCAATGAATATTATTTAAGCTGGTACATTGATTTCCAACAACAAAAAATGTGTCAATCGTGTGTTCCTGAGGTTAAACTGCACTCAGTTAGTTAAATGAGCATCAAAACGTCTAAGATAACAAACCTTTTTGAAGACATTATGAACTGCGATGTATTTCATTTATTAATTTATTTTTTAAACGGGTTATTTGTAGTGTCTGTAGTGTTTGAAGTGGTATTTGAGTTTCAGCATTTCTTTAAATTTCCCACATAAAAACGGTTATCCATACGTTTAACCCCGGACAGCTGTCAATTTACGCAAAATGCTTCAAAGTGTTCAACATATGTAACATACAATAGTTATATGCGTAAAAAAAATGCATAGATAGATACACCAGGGAAGTACAGTGGGTAGGTGAAACCCCAAGCTGTCTCTAAAGCTTTTGCATTGTATATTAGACATACATGCAATTTTAATAGATAATAAAACTATGCAGTTTCTCTTTACTGATCTGTATTGCTTAATACCCAATACAAATACTGCGATGCACCATTTGAGGGGAGTGTGTGTGTGGGGGGGATATTAATCCAAATGACATGAACATCGTTTATGCACATACACACTTCCCAAATGGTGCCTCTTATAACTATCAGCTATGCAAAAGCGATCTCATCCATTGCGGGTAACTGTGGGGGCCTGCATGTTCGCAGATTACGTCACATAGATCCTTGTCGCGATTTCGCAACAACGTTATGAAATGTGTGAAACTGAGGCTGATAAATTTAGTAAAGTAATATGTAACTCATTTCAAAGTAACCGCTATGATTTATTCAGATAATCGTTTTAACTATCATCGACACCGAACGGTTTGCGCCGATCATATGGCAATATAGATTCTTAATGGAAGAATTTTGCCAAACACATTTCCGCACGGTCTACTTGCATTGTTTTCTAACATATTAAGTCCCCTAGTGTTCTGCGTTGCCTTGATGCAATTCCGAAAATTAATATATGAGTCAATTTGTCAACGATGACACGCATTTAAATAAGACTGGCTTATAATGACCTAACATTTAACAATATCCTTAAATATAAAATGTTGGTATTAATTATTTTTCCTCTGCAGTGTGTAACTCTTACGTTCATCGTTTAATAATATAAATAGATTATTCAATATGGATGTTGTGCCATTTTGTGTTATAAAAAGTAATTCTCGAACGATAGACAAACGTCATCGCATGATTCCCAGTCACAGCTGCGGTCTATGTGATATTAAAACGTGCGCTTGACCTGCCGTGATTGACGGTTGTTAGCCAGTGAGCCACATGAGGCTTACAAAGTCAACAAGAAGTATGTGTTTGTTTTCAGGTTGATCGAATGTACCGGACCAGGTATTTTACAAGCCCCTGGAGGGATTAACTTAACATTTACGCAAGTGTTGATCAATCAATCAATCAATCAATCAATCAATTAATCAATCAATCAATCAAGATCTAACCAATTTGAATAGGAGATACATGTCTGGACCCGGTGCGAAGATATGTTCTACAGTTAGTGCACAAACATTCATAACTGGTGCACAAATCTTAGAAATCAGTGAACTGCGTAAGTCAACAAAATATTCACTAACGATTCCAATTTGATCACCAGTTTTAATAATAGTTTACGTGCTTTGTGACTGACAGACAAAGACGGACGTACGAAAGTACTGACATTCAACCGCATTAACAATTTATCGATGTGCTTGTGCACACAAAACAAGCCTGTTTCTGGTGTTTTACTTACTTGCAGAAACAGGGCTTTTTCGACAAAAATAGCCAATGGTTTAATTGGCATCACACGACTTCGAATTTAATAATCACGATATTTTTTCTGGAACTCTGCTTTTTTATGATTTACACGTGGTATATTGTCATGTCTCATTTAATTAACTTCATGTTGCGTCATACCTTGAACATACATAGTGAGCTTTTCTTTATCTTGTTGAATTGCTATTGCAATAACTAGTGAAAATTGTAAAGTAATTACAAGTATTAAGTTGTAATGTACACACTATAAAGCGATAACAAACTTGAATAGACATAATACTTAATGGATGCGTTTTCATTTTAACGCACGAGAATATGGTATTTACATTTATTTAGTAACCCCACATGCAATGAAGCTACTAATATCCGCCATTAAGTGATGTAAAGAAGCACAAAGGCACACGGATGTTGCAGTATATTGGTAACAAATAGCACAACATGTCAACATGGAGTTGTTAATAAGCAATATACATTTGTAATTAAGCAATATGTAATTGTCATTTAGAAACATGAATGTGCTTGCGGTCATTCACTTCCATGGTAAACATCATAATTACACCATGATAACATTTTTCCTTCTCTTAAGCTGTAATCAGCAACGACTAAG